>JAJOOE010002771.1:0-32498 GCA_036250405.1 Solanum raphanifolium | reverse complement strand
AATGAAATTTTAAAGTTGAAAATATTTTTTAACAACAAACTTAAATTTTTTTTTTGGGGGGGGGGGCTGGTAGGGGGTGGGTGGATGGGGTCGAGAGTAGGGGAGAAAATGTTTTCCTTAAATTTTGAAGGGAAGTCATTTTTCTTAAATTTGAGGAAAATGAGTTGATTTGGAAAACATTTTCCAAAATATCTAACCCAATCAAACATGAGAAAATTGGAAAATATTTTCCGAAAAATGTTTTCCTTCGTACCAAACACACCCTAAGGGAGCAAAGTTTAGAACAAACATGTCAAGAGTAGAAACAGAGCAAGAAGGCAAGATCTCAGAAAACCCTAGTAAACCCAAAAAACCTCCATAGCCAAGAAGCAAATTGCTGTAAGATTTGTGATAGAGAAGATGGGAGAATCAGAGGCAAAAGCAGAGACATCACTGAAAGATCAGGGAAATGAATTCTTCAAAGCTGGGAACTATCTCAAAGCGGCAGCTTTGTACACTCAAGCTATCAAGAAAGACCCATCAAACGCCACTCTTTACAGGTTCATATTCACTGCCTAGATGCATTTTTTCTGTCAAAGATGTAATCTTGGCTTGTGGGGTTTGTTCATTTTGTGCTGAAAAGTTGTCATATCACTTGTATGTATTGTGTTGGCTACTCAAAATTGATTTTATAGTACACTTGTGAATTTAGTATGCATTTTCATCTTACCTGTGACTTTGTGGTTGGTTCTATTTCAATTGTGTCTATCCTGTACTTGTTGGTTTATCCCATTTTATGTACTAGAGTTTTCAGCTTGCTTGTGGATTTTGTGGTTGGCTACTTATTCTTTTCTCCATTTAGAGTGTGATTTGTCATTTCCAATGCCGTTATTTGCTTTTAGGTTTTTTTAGGAAAGTTCCCCCTCTGCCTATGCAGTTAGCTCGATTGCAGGTATAGCTCTTAATGGGCATGTAACCATAGGCGGGAACTATTCTTTTTATCTCAGGCTGGTAATCCTTACCAAATAAGCAATTGCAATAGCTAAAAGCAACCTATTTCATTCCCATTTTGGCGTACTTCCTCTTCTCCTTTTCTTCTTTCTATCCATGACAGATTGTTGGAGTGCCATTGCCTGTATTTGTTCTTTATCTACTGATATGTCTTCCTTGATTGATTGTTTTTCTACAATAGAATTGTTAATGGACTTCTAAGCTATGTTCAAAATGCAGCTAATTAACTTCAAGAAGTTAGGGGACTATCTACTAATTATTTGAAAAATAAATGAAAATTAGTGGTCTAAACAGAGTTATTGTCAAAGTAAATCTTACATTTGGCAAAAAAGGACTTTTACGTGTAAATAAATGTATGGAATTTGTGGTTAGTTATGTGTTGGCTTTTGTTCGATTGAGAACCTAGTAAAGTGGGGATCTTAGTAGCTCAATTGGTTGGCTACTTGAACTTTCACCTTGTTGGTGAGGGTTTGATGCCCCACCTTGTAATCTCCTCCCCCATTTCCCCTTTTATTAAAAATAAAAGAAGAGAGAACCTGGAAACTACTAAACTTGTAGAAATTACTTAGTTGTTAACCATATTAGTATATTTTTCTTACTATTAAGATGTTTCAGATTTCAGAAAACACATTTAAATTGTGAGGCATCTGTCGTCACTTTCCCTAGTCTCTTTAAAAGCAAAAAGTGAAAAGCGACAAAGCTTGAAGCAAAAAGTGACAAGTAGAAGCGCAAACTTCTTGAAATGAAGTGGACAATTTATGGAAGAGTGAAAACAATAAGTATCAACTATATATGAATTTACTACTTTAATAATCAATATGTAATTAACCTAACTAATTAATGTCCAATATTCAGTAATGCAGATATTGATCCATTTCCCCAAAATTGAGATTTAAAGAACGGACTGCTTCTTGTTGTGGATCACTTTGCGTCATTGTTTGAAAAGCACTCTTCTCATAAGTGCATTTGCTTTTTCCTTGAAGGAATAGCTTCTCGCTTAGCGTAACAATGACTATTATTAACATTCATTCTCCCCTCCTTGAAGTCTACTATTAGAAAGTTTTGAGGTCTATTTCGAAGTTGCCAGCTAAGAAATTCGTAATATTCACGAAAATATGTTGTTATAGATGTGCAATATATAAATTGATTGTATCTATTTTCTTTTCCAAAAAAAATATTAATTGATTGTGTATTTTGTTTCATAAAAAATTAATTGATTGTACGTCATTTTTGGTGGACAAGATTTAGGCTAGGACCTCCAATCAGCGCAATAGTACAACTATTTGTTTGTAAGCTACATTCATTAATTTGATAAATATTAAAGTTTGTAGTGTACTTTTCATTAATACTTCCTTTGCGGCAATTTTAGGATCCTTCTTCTGTTGATAATTTCTTATAGATTGCCAGAAAAGTAACACACACACAGACATATCCAAATACATAAGCGGCCCCTTCAAGTAGTCTGAATTTTCATTTTGACACTTGAACTAAAACTTATTCCTAGTAGACCCTTCAACACCTATCAAATTGCGTCTATTGAACACAAAAGATGACATGTCACATTGTGTAAGTTGCACTTTTTTTTTTTTTTGATCACAAGGGAAACCCGCAGCCGCTACCCTTTGGGTGCGCACAGGGTAAAACCCCCGCTCCTATGCAATAGCTCGCAAACCACATAGGAGAGGTAACCCGCACTAGGCAAGCCTGGTGCGACGAGCTCGACCCAGAAGGCAAACCCCTTGCTTTCGCTGGCAAGGGCTTCTTTTGAGTGCGTGAAACAATGAAAAATGTTTTTTTTCTTAAATTGCAAAACATCTCCTTTTTCAAATCCACCATGTAGCCACCAGATCACCGCCTATCCTCATCCATTACTGAAATTTAAATCATTTGGATGATGCCTGGAAAATAGAAATGTAGAATAGCTAGATAATCCATAATATCTGATATTATTAGAGGAAAATCCAACTTGTAACATTTCTAGTGGAAATTTATATTCCAATAGCTGCTAAAAACCCAACTACTCTGTTGGCAAAGATTTTCATTTAAGCACTGAGAGCTATTATTCCTTAAACCAAAATCCTTTACCAGAAGAAGAAAAAGAACAAATAAATGAAAAAATTGAGGGATGGAGGAGATTTGGTCAAATCTGTGAGGCTAATTGAAGTTTTATCTTTTGCATTACTACTGATTTCTTCTACTTTGGTAAGCATTTGTCTGGGTATCTCAACTGCCAATCCCTCCAATCTGAATTTTCCATATGTTTCGATTTCTCCTAATTTAGACAAAACATTTTGATATATCATCTATAATTAATAGATTACCCTATGGGAAAATTATATTAGTCACGAAAACCTCAATTCCACCGTCGGCATCGGTTAATTTATCTCCTTCATTGACTGTGGTGGTTATACCACCTCCTCCTCAGACGTCGATGGTGTAGAGAATGTGAGTGATGAAGGATTAGTTGAAGTTGTGGACATTAAGGGTGTTGGTTATCAGATAGATGTAATGACAATTATGGTGGTAGGAATTTAGCGGCAATGGGTGCATTCACTGCCAATACGAGGTGGTTGCAGAAAATTTGGCATTTTGGATTCAAATACACAAATTAAGGAATAGAAGGATTTTGTTTCTTTTGTTATTATACACACAACACTCGTTTATTGGTCCCCTTCTATGCCAGCGAGAATGTAAACCACACTTCATTCTAAAGTGAGATCGTATCTTTAAGTGTTTAATAGACACAATTTGATAGGTGTTAAAAGGTCTAATAGGACAACTCTTAGTTCAATTGTCAAAATGAAAAAAAATTGGGCAATTTAAGGGGCTGCTTAATACTCTGTGTGTGTAAGAGAGGTTGTAAATAATTTCTGCTAAACATGGGAGAATCCTTATATAACTACTAACTAGAGAAAAATATCGACCCCCATCCCTACACACAGAAAAAAAAAAAGAGAATCATTCGGAAAAGGAAGGAACTCCAATAGAATGTCTTCAATCAATCGACTATGCCTCTGTCTTACTAATTGGGGTTGGATTTTTGTATCATCTATGATGTTTTCCATCCTATTTACTATTTCGTTCCAATATTAAATTATTCGTCTTGTAAGACAGTTTAGGGTTCTCCTAAAAGTAGAGGTTCTCTTTACACATTTCCAAAATGGTAGAGGTACTCTAAATCTAACACTTATTCCTACACTCACATACAAGTCTAACCAGTCTAAAAGGAATCCTGGTAAACATCAGATCTAATGTAATTGTAAAGAAACTAAACCATTAATTTCAACTAGTGTATATCACCAATGTTGATCCTTTCTTTTATTTGTTATGTGCTTAGCTAAGTTCTCATTGCCTTCGACAATTGTAGGTCTATTGAGGAACATCTCTCTTTTAGTGTCAATCATCATGTTGTCGCAAAAGGAGCTCTAAAGGAATAAAAAACTAAATCCCAGTTAGGCTAGAAATCTATATAGAGAATGCTAGATTCTCACCAGCACCTCCTACATTTCTGGTAGGTTCTTGCGTTTCAGTTACTTTTTCCTCTTCCCTCTAGGTATTCTTGCCTTAGTCCTTACCAATTGGATATTGTTATACAAGCATAATCTTTTCCCCTCTCGCTATTTATGCCTCTATTGACGTATAATTAAGTGCGACCAAGTGGAGGGTTTGTAATAACCATTAAGTGAAAATCATAATGCTAGCTACCACTTTCTCATTGATGGATTCCTTGCTTTTTATGCATCTTTCTTTGTGAATATTTGTTGTGGTTAGGAATTTGCTTTCTAATTCTATCATTGTATCGAGTTTGTGAAACTGACTCTTGTTCCTTGTATACTTTTCTCTTTCTTCAACAATGCACAGCAATCGCGCTGCAGCATTTTTGCATCTGGTTAAACTTAGCAAAGCAATTGCTGATGCCGAAATGACGATCAATCTGAAACCAGAGTGGGAAAAGGTATGCTTCCAGAAAGTGTGTGAACTTGTTGTTATCAGAGCAAGGTTTTTCTGCTTGTAAAATCACTCAATTGTACGTGTAGGGTTATTTCAGGAAAGGATGCATACTAGAGGCTATGGAACGCTACGAGGATGTATGTATAAATGTTTCCTCTTATTTATTGGAGAACTTTCTCATGTTCTAGTTTTGATATTTGTTATCGTGATGTAGGCCTTAGCTGCTTTCCAGATTGCATCAAAATACAATCCTCAAAGTTCGGAAGTATCCAAGAAGATAAAGATACTCACACAGTTGGCTAAAGATAAGAAGCGCACTGAAGAACTGGAGAACATGAGATCCAATGTTGACATGGCAAAACATTTTGATGCATTGAAATCTGAACTGGTCAGTGTCTTCTGCATATATTTTTAGAGACATATCTTTATTGAAATGTTAATGTATCTGTTGTCCGTGGAGCTTTAATTTTTTTTCTTTCTCTATGATTGCGGGTTCACTTTTTAATACGGTTTTGGTCATACTTCTAATTCATGCAAACTGTGAAATATAACCTTCTCCTTACGCAGGTAAGATACTCGTTGCATCACCAGCTGTGTGATATAGCCCTAAATCTAATTTCTGGAAAATGTCTTTCCAGGAAGTTTCCGCATGAAAGATGTACTAAGCTTGATTCTCCTTTTGCAGTCTGAAAAATATGGAGCTGAAGATAGCTGGAAAGAGTTTTTCTCTTTCCATGTTGAAACAGTAGAGAATGCTGTTAAGTCATGGCATGAAACTTCAAAAGTGGACCCTAGAGTTTATTTCCTTCTGAACAAGGAGAAGACAGACACAGAGAAGTACGCTCCAGCTGTTAATATAGACAAGGTTTAAAACTACTTCCAAAACTTCTCCTCGTGCATTTTTTCCTTCCTCTTATATGTCTGAATTGAATTTGTGAGTTATAGGTTACATTGTCAAGTGCAGTTTGATATAACGTATACTATCTAACTGTGTGCTTTTATTCATGTGCTAGGCTTTTGAGTCACCACAAACGCACAGCAATTGTTTTTCATTTCTTCGACAGTATGCTGAAGATTCTTTTGCTCAAGCTGCGTGTTTAGTGACACCAAAAAGTATCATATCTTATCCACAGGTAAATTCAGTCATTGAATACTCTTTTGGGCATCCCCTCCCCCCCCCAAAAAAAAAAAAAAAAAACCAAATTATAAAAAAGAAAAAATTAACTCCTCGGAAAGAAGATATTAGGTGGTTGTGTGATCATGGAATGAGGAAGCAGAAAAAGATTAAAGTTTTTACTTTCTTTCTTCAATTTGCGATAAAGCACGAAAGTTGCATACAGATACTGGATTCTGCAATCTAGAGTCAATATGCTTCTCAGATAACCTCTTAGAACAGTTTTTCCTATGGATTCATGCACTGAAAGGGTAAAGAGGTAATTAGCTTATTAGCTGTGTACAAGTTGGTCTAGATACTATCGTTATTAAAACAAGAGGTTATTAGCTTAATCTTATTCCAAATTAACCAATATTTGATCTCTCTGAGCTTCTATAAGAAGCATCATAGTCTGTTAGAAGCCTTGTTAGGTGAAAATAATAATCTGTCAGCGACTATAATTGAGTCAATTGAAGGGGAGCCTTGGAGCAATGGTAAAGTTGTCTTCATGTGACCTAGTCACTAACATATTATTATTTTCACCTGACAAGACTTCTAACAAACTATGATGGGTTTGAGCCGGGGAGGCAGCCACTAAGGCTTGCATCGGGGAAGGCTGTTTACATCACATCCCTTGGGGTGCGGCCCTTTCCTGGACCCTGCCAACCTGGGATGCTTTGTGCACTGGGCTGCCTTTTACTGTAATTGTTTCAACTGATTTGTCTTTGCTCTATGAATACTGAATGTTGGTTCTATACTTCCATTCTATAACTTAATTGGATTCAAACACCCTAACCTTTGTAGGCTTACATTTTAATTCTATTAGGTAGCATAGACCCTTCTAGGTTTGCATTTAATTTGTGCCTTGTTCTATTAGCATCATTGTAAGTCGCGGTCAAAGCAAAGAAAAAGATGCCAAAAATGATTCACTTCAGCTTCTAGCTCGCTTAGCTTGGTTCAGACAAACACAAGCCAAAGGAAGTTGAAATCAAGAATGAACTTGACTTGTCTCTTTGGGAGAGTGGTAAAGGTGATCTTGACCATTGATGGTTTAGTATCATGTTAGTGTCTGGTGTGAATCAAAGACAACATTGTATTTATAGATGCAGTTTTTGCAATTGTTTTATTCTTTCATGATTGTTTGACCCTCAATGATGTGATCTGACAGGTTTGGAAAGGTCAAGGATCAAGAAAATGGAAGCATGGACAAAATGATGGAATTTTCGTCCAATTTGAATCTCCTCTAGTGCGGAGGTTGTGGTTTATCCCTAGCTCCACTGAGAAAGGCAAAACATTATGCAGGTCTGTTCCCTTTGTCTTTAGCCAAAATACAAGCACACAGAAAACAAGAAAAAATTTTGGATGTCACAGCCAAAGCATGCATTTGCATGTGCACCTTATCTATTTTAATAAAATGCATTACAAATGCTATTATTCCTTTAATGGATACAATACTTAGCATATTTGAACGCGTGACTTCAATATGTGTCTTGAGCATACCAGCTTATCAAATGCAAAAGGATAATAGCTTATGATTTTTATGTTCATGTACATCAAGTATGGGCTAAACTCTTGACACGTGAGAAATTAGATTAAACAAATGAGCAATTCAACTGAATGTGCATTTCTGGATTTTCTTTCACCTGTGTAGCCTGTGAACATTCCTGTTTAACTTGGGGAACCATCCTTCTGAACTTTTCCATATTTGTTTCGCCATGTGGTGGCTGAGGATTTCAACTTTATACATGAGTTGAGGAAGTTAATGCTTTTGAAGCCATTTAATCTCTTGCTGCAATTATTGCATGTTAGAAGCACATTATCAATTCGGACTTGTTAAATATATATCCACGTTTAAGAAAAAACTGTGGGAAATATGTTTAAGTGGCAGCATCTTCTTTCCATGAAGAAATTAACAGATAATATTTTTTTGAATAATGAGATCTTTTTGCATAATTGTGCTTGTCGAGCAATTAGAGCTGATTGTATATAATTTAAGTACACATGCTTAATTTTCGAAGGAATGATTCACAAGTATGCAAATTCAATTCGAGGCATCGGTTCCTTCTTCCTATACTGGGTGATGACCCTGTGGATTAACTAACTCTATCTTCAATTTTCAGGGATCCAGTGCCTTTGGATATTAGTGCACATGAAATTCTTCCGCGTGTATTCAAGCAAGAATAGTTAAGATAATCGCAGTTCCATATCTTGGGTTAGCTCTTTGTGGGATCGTGCTGGGGAGAAAATGGGCCTGTTAACTACGAGGAAAAACACGAACGGTACATCACATCTTTTTATTGGTTGGCGCAATATGTGGGAAGCTGTCAAACTCTGCAGTTCTCTTATATTGGTGAGGTAGGTTATGTTAGCTGTCAAGATATCAAAATCTTTTGAAGTTTTCCTATAGTAGATTAGAATTTCCGAGTGTTGCGTAACCCTCTGTATTTTCATTTTACTTTCACTCTGTTGTTGGCTGTTTGATCTGGCATTGAGTTTCTTAGAAGTCATTTTTTCAATCGTTTTCGGATTGGAACTCTTGTAAATTTGCGCGGCAAGAAGCAATGTTGCTGTTGTTACCTTAACTTGATTTCTCTCTACCTGAAAGTATATTGGAGTTTGTTTTGCAATTTTCATCACTGTTATCCAGCCTCTTTTTAACTTTCCCTTTCTTGGATGTATTTTTGGCATCTCATATCTTGGTATATATTTGGTTCAACTTTTGTATATACTTCCTTTTCCCTAGTAGAACTCTTAAGTAGAAAAGTTTTCTTTAGTTTACTCTAGTGCTTTACACCCTTGGAGCAACGATAAACTTGTCTCCTGCTAACCAATAGGTTATGATTTCGAACCATGGAATGGACCGCCAATGGTTGCTTCATGGCAGACTGCTTATGTTACACCCCCTTTGTGATGTGATCATTTCCCAAACCCTATGACGGGATGTTTTGTCTGCTAGACTGTCTTTTTTTTTCTTACTCTAGTGCCTATGCACAACCCTTGACTATACTACTACATAGTTCATTCGGAGGAAAATATTTTTCAATTTTTCATGTCTGGTTCATCAAATTTTTTGAAAAATATTTTTTTCTACATATTGATGGTGTTCACCTCACCCTTCAACACAATTCATCTTCACTCCCACTCCTTAGCTCGCCACCACCACATCCTTATCCTTTATCTTCACCTCTCATAGTTTCATTTAGATTATATACAAATGCTTTTAGGATAATATTTTTTTACTTACATATCGAGCACAAAAATTATTTTTCTAGAAAACATCTGAAGAGAAGTAGAATAGTAGAGCACTGGAATATTAAAGCAACTTCCAATAACTTAAAACACATGAAATTTTACAGAATTGCATTAGGGTAAATAAACAAACTCCTTATATGTTTCACTTAGTGAAACTGTAAAAATAAATTACTTAATACTAATACACTTGCATTATTTTAATGACCATCATTAATCTGATTGATCATTTATACATTATCATCTGGAGTTACTGAAGAATCAATTCTCTTTGATTGAAACTTGCAATTATGAAGAATATAATTGCATGCATTTACTGCTTCACCAATTGTTAAATAAATCCATTCTTTCCCAATTTTGTCTATGAAATTTGACTTGTCCAACTTCTTCATCACTTCCCCCCCAGGATTTGCCAATAAAACCTAAACCAGTAGCGGAGTCAGAATTATTACTACGGGAATTAAAAAACATACAAAGATCTATCTGCACAGTATAATTTTCCGATGAAGGAGTATATTTCTAGTTTGTACCTTAAGACATCGTCTATCTGCATTTCTTTTCACTTCCTCAAGCATACTAATTCCACTTGTATCAATGTTTCCAACAGCTACATTAATAGGATTAATGTCAGCACTAAAACATTAACAAGATTTGATAAAAAAATCAAATTAACATTTAATAATGACAATTTTTTTTAATCTTGAATTAACACTAATTAATTAATTACCACTCATATCCAATATGACATATTGTAGCTCAATTTCTGTTGAATTCCTTTGCTTCTCTTCTTCTTCATCTATCCATCTTGATATTCTACGATATTCCAACAACCCATAGTTTAATAATTAACACCATAAAATTTATAAATAACCATTTTTCAAACTCGTAATTGAGAAAATAGTCATTGTCATAGAGTTTTACCAGTAAAATCTGAAACTCCACGAAAATGACTATTTTTTAAAGATATGATATAAAAGTGACCAGTGAACGTTATTTCTCCGTTATTGTTACCTTTCCCTTAAATAACTTGCATTAGCAAAATAAATTGGGGAATCAATGTGGATGATGAGAACTCCTGGAACACTGCTTGCTGCTGAATATTGTTCAATATTTCTATATGTCATTGAATTAGGTATTTTACCTAAAACAAATGTTTTAGGCCTTGCTACAAATAGAAGTATCCTAAGTAATGACATTGCCACCTAAGTCACACATTTAAAAAAAAAAACATAGTTAACATTAGTGGAAACTCAATTTTTTTGAAAAGAGATGTATGTCATAATCAAGTAACTTAAAAGATAATTACATATGTTGAGTTACTTACCGCGACTATTAGGCCAACTTCAACGCTACCAAAGACGACTCCAATATACGAGCTAATGCATACGAGGAAATCGTATTTATCAACTTTCCATAAATGGATAGCAGAATTGTAGTCAATAATGCCAAGCATGGCTGAAATTATAATGGAGGAAAGAACAACAAGGGGTGTGTAATGGAATAATGGTGTGAGTAACAACAATGTTATCATCACAGCTATTGACATTACTATGTTGGACACTGTTGTTTTACATCCTGCATTGTAATTTACCGCGGTTCGCGAAAATGGTCCTGAAAAAAAAGGGGGGAAATTAAGTAAGAAATCGGACTATATACTAAAATTCTTTTATTATGGATATGAATATGTAGTTCGATTAATGAAAAAAGTTAGTTTGAAAAAAATCAATATTGATTGGATCTATTGATATGGGCATTTTCTTTCATTTGCTTAAGCGATTGCCAGGAGTAAACATATATACTAGCAAAAATGTATAATAACTGTATAACTTATGTTATATATACACTGATTATACACCAACGATAACTAAAAATTGTTACGACTAGACCAATGATTATATATTTTTAGTCGTCTGGCTAAAAATGTTAAGATCCCTATCCTATAGTTGATGAGGTGCAATGGAGGAAATTTGTTAATGGGCCTGATTATGGAACTTGATTGGGCTTGTGTTTTCTTGAATAGTTTGGATTGGGCCTACCTGTGGTTAAGTAGCAAGAGGTGCAAGAACCAACAATGTTCATAAGCCCAAAAGCAATCATTTCTTTGTTTCCATCAATATCATAGTTTTCAAGTATGGCAAAACTCCTTCCAACTGCTATTCCTTCCTGTAATATTTAATATAATAATTTCATTAGTCAATAATAATAAAAATAAATAATGCAAATTGGTATTGAACAAATAAAATGTTGTTCTATTGTTTTTAAGTACCTTCGCGGAAAAGATAGGAGTTACAAGGGTGCAACTTTACTAGTAGTATATATCTGTCTTATTTTTAAGATTATAAATATCGGTAACATAGTTTAGAAACCAAAGTCAACGGATCACCATAGTTGTGTACGATAAAGTAACAAAGATGACTATGTCATTGTTTTTGTTTCTTCATAGACCTTTGCCCCAAATATCTTCGAATTCACGATAGAATGAGGTCATGAGAATTTAATGCAAATAAAAAATCGAGCAATAACTTTGAAATTTAATGCAAATAAAAAATCGAGGAATAACTTTGACCTAAACTCCATATTTCTATTTAAAAATTACTTATACATGTATATCAATCGTCACCAATTCTATTTTAGATTCAAAATTTATAAATTTAAAATTCTGAATTCGTCTCGAATTTAGTACTTACAGCCAAGGAGATGATACTGGTGACAACTCCAGTCTTAATGGCAATTGCAAGATACTGTGAGCTAAACGCCAGTTCAGAATACGATGGTGGATTTATCCCCTTTTTCAAATGCCCAATCTGGCAAAAATTAAATTCAACAAAATTCCAAAAAATTAATTCACGGATATATTACCCTCATGTACTATCTTATATTATAAAAATAATACAAGTACCATCACTAAAAATAATAATTAATCATCCAAAAGAAACGTACAACATGTGAAAGTCACTACGTACTATGACTAGTTAATTATTATATATGCACATGCAATTAATAAATTTAATTAATTAATTTTGAATTTTGAAGAATTATTATTATTACCACTTGAACACCATTTTTTTCAGCATGGGTGAAATAAACAAGAACACTTCCCAAAATTACAGATGTTAGAGGCGCCATAGCACTTATCCAGAAGAATTTTGGCTTCATTTTGCTCTGCCCACAAAAATAAACAAGTCCATATTAGTATCGCTACAACAAAAACAACTTTTAGCAATAATAAATATGCACAACAAAGAGTGTTAAATTTTTTACCGACATTAGTTACTCTTTGTTAGATATAATGTTGTTATAGACTATAAATTATACTTACAAAATATCTGGTCAGCAAGAGGAAGAAGAGGAAACAGCAACCTAGGACTCCACTTTCCCACCTCCACTGCAGTAAATAATAATAATAAACAAAAACATTTTAGAAACTAAAAGAATGAAAAAGAAAAAAAAAGTCCATAAATTAAATTGGAGTTTGGTCAGATAGAGCGATAAATACTCCTTCATTTTCACTAAAGATCTCGAACAAAGTTGTACATCTCGATGCAAATACAAATTATTTGGAGCGCAAAACAAGTACCAGACATCGAGCGAGAATAATGTTATAAAGGAGTTACGTACGTACCTGGTGGATTTGGGTAAAGATAGAAGTCATTACACTGACAATATCAGTTTGATGGGTGAAATGAACGAGGCCAAGTATTCCTTTCAATTGTTGTAAGCACACAACAGTGGCTGCTCCACCCATGAATCCCAATATTGTTGCGTGAGACAGAAAATCCACTATAAACCCTAGCCTGTATATATAAATCATCATGACAAAAATATACGGGTTCACGTGTCAGATTCGCTAATAGTAGTGTATTTTTGGAGAATCAGACACGAGTCCATGCAACTTAGGTCTATGAGTATGTATCTCATCGTAATTGTGAGAGGTGGATTAGAATTTTAAGTTGGTTAAAATACAGTTATAAGTATAAACAAAAATAATTGGAACTTATATTCTCAACACGCCCCCTCACATGCGAGCCTGATTTTTTTTTCATGGCCAAGCACGTGAAAATTCTTTTTGATATGAGTGACTGTGATATTCGATATAAGGACCTCTGCCTACTCTGATACTATGTTGAAGTGTGACCATCTCATTTAAAAGCTTAAGCTGTTACAAAGAGCATACTTTTATTAGTTAATTATATTCTCAACAGTAAGGAACTAACCTTAAGAAGCCTAAAGAAGCTTGGAAAACTCCAGCAAAGAAAGTAGCAGTAAACACCAATTGAAGATAAAGCTTTGGATTTTCATGAGGATTAACAACTTTCCCAAGCATGGCAGAAATGAGAAGTGATGGAACTGCCACATTCCCTATTGCCAAATGCTTTGAACTTCCCAACATGGCATATATCAATGGTGGCACAAAGCTTGAATCTGCACGTGACATATGTTTAAGACCATAAGATTCAAAAAACATTTTAACACATTATACATATTTTCAGTTCAGTTTAAACTACAAGATTCAAACATCTCTAGCTCGTCCTAGCTTGTCCAAAATTCAGTCAAACGAAGACACATGTAATGAAATGGAGAGAATAATATCATGTTGTAACTTAGACATCAAGTCATGACTAGTAAAGTTATATATAACCATAAGTCCATAATTATAATCCCTTTAGTGTACATATTTTAAGTAACATTGTCATGTCAACTAAATTTACTATAGACCTGCATACCTAATAATCATTAATCTGATAGTGTAAAAATTCTTTTACGTTATCATCATATAAGTTAAAACACATATTTTAAAGACGGGATTGAGTAGTATATCTTCGTTAATTGGAAGGAGGAAATATGATGGATGGTCTATCAGTAACAATCTTTCTATCTGTACGAGTTAGAAACTTACAAAGTCCAATAACAGGAGGCAAGTTAGCCAAGCCAGCATAGCTAATCCCTTGAGGAACAGCAAGACTAGCAATTGTGATTCCAGCAATAATATCAGCTTTAAATAATTGAAGTGTATAACGAGGAGCCCAATCTAATATTGGTACAAAATATTGAAAACCCAAAGAAATTTTTTTGGAAAGTGGTTGATTCTTGAATTTTCTAAAAGGGTCATCAGGAAATAATGTTTCTTTCACATTAGATTTGAGTGTCTTCAAGAATGGCTTTGGTGGTGGAATTTCAACCCTTTGATAATGATGATGAGAATATTGATCATCAAAATCAACATTAATACCCATAATTTTATGCTAATTAATGAAAGATTAAGTGATGATTAAAATCACCAAGAACTTGACTACTTATAATGTGTGAAATTCAATGAGTAAAAGAGATGATGATGTAAATGAGAAATTGGTTTTGATTTCTTATGCATATTGGGACTTATAGAGGATGTCTATATATAGAGAGCCAAGAGAAGGTGGAGTGAAGTGGAGTGCCTTTTTCCCTATTTCAAAACTCTTACTAATCCCTCCGTTTCAATTTACATGACATATTTTTCTTTTTAGTATTCTCTCTGTTTTATATTCGTTGTCCACTTTCTCCTTTATGCACACTCTTTGTATGTATATGAACAAAGCTGTAGTTTTACTAGTTTATCCTTTAAGAAACGTCTTTAGAACTTTATAAAAAAAAATTACGTTGTCAGAAAATAATTAACTATAAGGATAAAATAAAAAAAAATTAAATCAATTGTATCTTGATTTTTATAAATTGACAAGTAATTTTGAGATAATATTTATAGTAATGTGGATAACTAATATAAAACGAAGACAATATATCCAAAAAAGAACGTTATCGTTTTTATAATTAGAAATAGCTAATCTTCAAAAAATATTCTTTTACTATTTATGAAATAATTTAATTCACATAAATTTTTAGAGCAAGTCAAACAATGCCACAAAAAGTGATACCTAAAGAATATTTATTTTGTTACGCATTCTTTTTGTGTGTTAGGGTTCCATACTTTCATTGATAACCTCTCAAATTAAAGAGTTAGGGGATTGACATTGACTAATCTTTGAGCTAACACACAAATGTGAGAATTTTTTGATGGGACGCATAGAGACATCTCATCCATGAAATTGTTGTCACACTATCAACAAAAGTCAAAAATCGAATAGAACGTTCTAATAAAGACAATTTTGTATCAAAAAACTCAAATTCGAGATCTCTGATAATTCTATTTTATTGGGTGACACGTGTCAACTAGTCAACGGCTTAGCTAATCACAACCTTATTGTGTTCCAGCTAAGTGTAAGGTCACTTTGTCTCTCATCACATGAAGCACCAAATAGATTTTTAGAGCTCAAGGTTTTGTTGCCTACCTTACCATTCAGAAAATACTCACGTGGACATGTGTGATTGGTTGATAAAGATCCACATAGGACACGTGGCGACGTGTTGGGAATTAGGAAGATACAAGAAATTAGGAATTACATCAACTTTTCGTTGAATCTTTAATAATATTCTTTTTCAGTGCAAGTATCTGATTAAATTAAGCTTAGTGTATTAGTAAAGATAATTTGAACTTTTAACCGGCCAAAAAAGTGTTAATTGGTCCTACTCTTTTTCTTGTGAATTATATAGTTTGTTTAATGAGGTTTTATACCAACTAAAACCTAACATATGCTGATATTTTTTGTCAAATTATTGAGTTAATATTTTAACACCTAACAATAATTTTAACCTAAAGTCACTCAAATCTATCTATAGTATCAAAAAAATAATATTATGTCCACTATCTCAACATGCATGTTTAATTCTGTGATACTGTGATTTTGGTGTAATATTAATGTAAATGTTGAGTTTTTGCTCTTTGTTTTCTGGATGTTCCGTACTCGCTTTGAGGTGAGAATAATTTGAATTTGTATTACAAAGTTTTACCATGAGATAAAATAATCTTACTATCAGAGACGATTCAATTCTCAGAGTTCAACTTCAAAACTTATAATTAAAAATATATAAGAGTATTTATATATTATGACTATCCACGATAATATAATTATAGCAAAAATTAAGTTACCAAATAATTTGGAATTTCCAAATGGATCTTGATATATTCCATCTAGTGGTTG
The DNA here is from genome assembly GCA_036250405.1 of Solanum raphanifolium. NCBI lineage: Eukaryota > Viridiplantae > Streptophyta > Magnoliopsida > Solanales > Solanaceae > Solanum > Solanum raphanifolium. The sequence continues at coordinate 16,085 of JAJOOE010002771.1, read as the reverse complement.
ATTTGGCGGTATATTCACCTCATTTGCACATATATAAATAAGAATAATTTCTAATTATTTGTATGTAACTTTAAAATCTCTATGGTTATAAATTTGATTATACAAATGGGGTTCACTTTTAGTTATTTAATCAGCTGTAGATCTTCTGATTATAAGATTCTCAATTCCTTATAGTAACAAAATAAATTACTATTATTTTTTGTCCAAGCAAAACTATATTATAATTGATGCATGTATAGAAAAAACCTAAATGCAAACTCAGCAACTTGAAAAAGCATTAGCTAACAAATATGTGTATTTCATGTGCCATCAAGTATTAACCATCTCAGATAAATGGATTTAACAATTTAGACAAGAATCAAAATAACTATTAAAAATTACATGCACGTTGAGAAGTTTCAATACAATTTTTATTTGAATAAAAAATTGTTAGTGGAATGTGTAATAATAATATAGGTTGTAGAGCAATATAGATGCTTGGGATCGTAGCTACAAAATAAGTCCTAACTAAATATATCCAAACAAAAACTTCATAATTTACTACTATATAATATTAATGTGATGCTTATATATATATAGATCATGTCTTCTACATTTTAAATTAGATATTATTTGCAATAATTATAGCTCTTTTTCTCACTAGTTCCTTTACTTTTGGGGGAGAAAAAAGGACAAGAAAAAATTGTTGGGGAAAAGTAGTATGAAACTTCAATAAAAAAAAATTGTTGAATCACACTGTTGCTTGGATGGCTGTCATCCACGGTATTATATTGTGTTGTTAGTTTAAATGCAATATTTTTTATTGTTATATTATTGGAATTTTATCATACTGTATTGTTAAATCTATTTTATATAACAGCGAGTTAAAGTTCAATTTTATGTAATGATTGATTTAGTGTAGTTAGGGGTGTTCGTGGTTCGGTTTGGATCAATTATTGATCATAACAAAATCAAACCAATCTAATTGGTTTTTAAAATTTCTAAAATCAAACCAAACCAAATGGAAAAAATAACCATCGGTTTGGTTATTGTCGGTTTGGTTCAATTTTTCTGGTTTATTCGGTTTGAAAGTAATGATTTTTTAGGACGTACGTATCTCGATAGACACAAATACCTAGTACATGAACAATCCACAAAAAAGCTAATGCCGGTTTAGTTAAGCAATTAAGCAATACAAGAATTATCATTACACGAACAAAGTAATTCAATTAAGAGAAAGTGTGACTATTTTATGTGAAGTAGGGTAGGTAAAGACTAAAGTGAATTTTGATGGACGTGGACTTAGAATTGTTATAGTTGGGCTAAAGTGTTGGGCTTGAGAAAATGGTAAATTTAAAGACTTACGTTAATTAAAATATTTATATTTTATTTATGAATAATATATAAATAATTGTAAAATTTATATATCTAATTTATCGGTTCGGTTTGGTTATTTTTACGGTTTTTTTTTTGGTAAAATCAAAACCAAACTAAATAGTATCGGTTTTCAAAATTTAAAACCAAACCAAATCAAATATCGATTTTTTCAATCGATTTGATTCGAATTGCGGTTCGATTTGATTTTTTAACCATAACTCAATAAATAGTTTATTAATAGTTCATTAGAATTACTCAATAAATCGATTGATTGTAATTTTAGTGATTCTATAAAAAAAAATCAAGTAATTTCTTTTGAACGAAGATGAATGATACAACTCTTATTAATTTAACAATTTAGAGTTACTCAATAAATCAATTGATTCTAATTGTGGGACTGACTTAACAAAATAACGTTTTCCTAAATTTAAAAAAAAAAACAAACATGAAAGCACTAGTAAAAATATGGGTACGAAATCCACTATGATCAATAATGGAGATATTCAATGATATATATTATAAGGTGCAAGAGCACAATAATCACACGCAAGACCAACCATGTGGAAGATGCTCGCTCATCCAATAAATTCACAACAAAAATCACCTTCTACAGTACAAGCTCGGAACCAAAAAAAAAAAAGTTAGAAATATTATCGCTAATTAATTATTAAATAACTCGCGATTTTAAATCTATCATGATATTTCTATGACTAGGTAAAATAAGAAATGTAAAATTAACTGTTTTCAAATGAAACATAGTGAGTGCATATATATATATATATATATTTTTTTTTTTTTTATTATTATTTTAAAAAATATTTATTAATAATTAAATTGGTATATATATAGTGTTACAATAAGTAGTGTGTCGTCATTTTATTTTTTGCACCTATTGAGTTAGCATTAATTCTTGATCAATATTTGTTTGTGGAGTTGTTGAATATTCAGAATATTCTCTTTGATTAAAGTGATGTTTTTCTGTGGACAGGAAATCAAGTTTATTGTGTTTGGTTATATAAGCCATGTGGGAGTGTATCGGTATAGTTCCATGCACTTAATGTAGTCTATTTTTTTTTCTACTCGGTGTCGGAGTCAATATTAGAGTCCCGACAAAATTTGGATTGCGCACTGCAGGTTATATTTGGGTGTGCGCTTCCAATAAGATTTTTTTCATATCCAGGGCTTGGATCCGAGACCTCTGATTAAGGGTGAAACAGTCCCATCACAACCCATGTTGATAACATTGTCTGTTGGTTTTGTGGTTGTGAATCTATCATAATGTATTTTCTAGTTTTGGAACTTTATTTTTTTGTGTTTTTTCCCCACTATTGATCCAAAGGCTAAAGTTTTCATGGTTTGTTGAATCATTAGGTGTTTTGGTTCATCTTCAATTGAATGGTTGGCAATAGCTATGAGGCGTATCAAGGATTACAGGATGATGGGTGCATATTATGTAAATGTGGATCTAATCGGTTTTATATTTAGCTTTGTATCATTGAAAATAGTCAAAGATTTAAAATTATAGGTCTAAAATTGAAATGCTCAAATAATTAAAATGCCAAAAGTGTTACCAATAACCACTTAGAGAGGTGTTAATCAATTTCAGAAAGAAAAATAATACAAGATAAATATAAAATTTAAATTTATAATCTCAAAGAGAGGTGCACTCAATCATTATCGCACTATATGATACTTTCATTGTGGATTCACACATCTATTGTAACGAACCAACAGGACAGACTGGACAATCCCAGGCGCAGTACCAGGGACAAGCAAGTGCCAAAATACCTAGACCACTATGTGGTCCCAGACCCCAAGGCGAAACCAACTCTGCCAAAATCCTTAGCCACTGGATAAGAATTACAGAAGCTGCAGGCCTTATAAATAGGAGAAGGACTCACTATGAAGGATTATGGAAAAACTTGTCTTTCTTTTATTTGCTTAGAATTAGACCTGGAACCTCTTTTTTCTCTTTTTTCTTTGTTTTGCCCTTTGTCATTCCAACAAGAAGAGGAACATGTCCCTTTTTATGGCCTGCATCAGTTTATCTTTAATCCAAAAAGTCCTCTTGTTACATTTGGTGCTTTCATTGACCCTCCTTCTAGCAATGGGTGACGGTGGACACAACACACGTTTGAAGTCTCTTGATAAAGCCGTCAAACACCTACAGGAACAATCAACTTCTCATTCTAAATCTTTTGAATCAAATGCTAAATCCTTTGAATCTATTAATGTCACTTTACAGGATATCATGTCTCAACTTGCCTCCCTTCGTGCTTCTTTATTGGCGCCACCACCAGCACTTTCACCGGTGATTGATACCCCATCTTTCTCTGTTCTAGGCCGCTCTTCCATGGCACGACCACCACCACTCTTCCAGCAACCCTTTTCTACTTCTTCCCCTCCACCTCCTCTTAACCCACTTCCTTCAGAACACCCTGTGACATTTCCCCAACACCCATTTTCTACTTTCCGTGGGATAAGCCAGCTCCAATTGATTTTCCCAAGTTCGATGGAACCAACGCAGAGAGCTGGGTCTTCCAAGCTCACCAATATTTTGATGCCTATGATCTTTCCAGCGAGCGTAGTCTGAATCTTTGCTCCTTCTTCCTTGAGGGCGAAGCTAAAAAATGGTATCAGTGGATGTATCGAAATCGTCAACTTCGTGGTTGGGAACACTTTCTCAAGTCCCTCGTCAATCAATTTGGATCTAAATCTATGGAGGCACCAAAGGCTTTACTGTCGAAGCTTCAAATGCAATCATCAATGGGTGAGTACCTTTCTCAATTTGATAGATTAGCTAATCAAACTTCGGATGTGTCACCGCCGTTAATGAAGCATATTTTTACATCTGGTTTCCATCCAGATATTAAATCTGATGTATTAGCTTCAAGGCCCAGTGACCTAAATGATGTCTTTAACCTAGCTCTTTTACAAGAACAAAAAAGAGCAACCCAATCTAATCTTGTGACCCGACCCACTTATTCACACACAAACCTGAATCGTTATTCTCTTTCTCAAACTTACACTAAAACTCTCACACAAGCTACAATATCATCCCCAACACCAACTGCGTCCATCCTTGGTGTAGGTCGCGTACCCTTTAAAAAACTCACTCCGGCGGAACTCCAACGTAAGCGTGACCTCCACCTCTGATTTAATTGCAATGAGAAATACCAAAAGGGCCACCGTTGTTCATCGCCACGTCAACTTCTCCTCTTGCTTACTAATGAAGACCCAGTTGACGCCTTCCTCTTTGATTCACCTCATCCTCCCTCAGAATCTCCACCCCAGATACTTCACCTGAAAATCCCTTCCTTGCTAACCATCAGCTTCCAAGCTTTATCGGGTGGTCCTCATCGGTCCACTTTGCGTTTTACAGGATCTATTAGAGGTATTTCTGCTCAAATCCTCATTGATGGAGGTAGCACGCACAACTTTATCCAACCTCGTTTTGCTAAGTCCCTTAAGTTGCTTGTTGAACCTTCCTCTAACTTCTCTGTTATGGTTGGCAATGGCCAGCAATTACGGTGTTTGGGTGTTGTTCATGGTGTTTCGCTCACTATTCAAGGATTTTCCTTCACTATGATTTTTTTGTTATAGATATGTATGGAGTAGATGTAGTCATCGGCGTTGCCTGGCTTGCTACTTTGGGTCCGAGCTTGATGGACTATGTCAATCGTGTTTTTGAGTTTACCTTGGCAGGGACACATCATCGTTGGGTGGGCGACCAGGACCCTTCCTTGGCCCAAATTAATATGTCTACACTCAGGCGTTTAGACCAGACAGATTCCATCTCTTACTTCCTCCGTCTAGATTTGCAATCAACCGCTCCCATAATACCACCCACTCATCCAACTGATTTATCTGTCCTCTTGAATACATATTCAGATGTTTTTCAACCACTTAAGAATCTACCTCCTTCACGGCCTCAGGACCACAACATTCCTCTTTTGCCTGGTGTTAATCCTGTTAATGTTCGACCATACAAATATCCCCATTTTCAAAAAACCAAAATCGAAAGGCTTGTTTCGAATATGCTCCAGTCGGGTGTAATTTGCCCCAACTCCAGTCTGTATTCTTCACTAGTCCTTTTGGTGCATAAGAAGGATGGAACTTGGCATTTTTGTGTCGACTATCGAGCTCTGAATGTTATCACTGTTAAGGATAGATTTCCTATCCCAACGGTTGATGAGTTTTTTGATGAATTGAACAAGGCCTTATTTTTCTCTAAATTAGATCTCTTGGAAGGATATCATAAAATTCGCCTTCATCCCCCAGATATTGAAAAAATTGCATTTCAAACTCATGAAGGTCATTATGAGTTCATCGTAATGCCTTTCGGTCTCTCTAATGCACCTTCCACTTTCCAGTACACCATGAACTCTCTTTTTAAGCCATTCTTTTGTCAATTTGTTCTTGTTTTCTTTGACGATATACTTGTTTATAGTGAGTCTTGGCAGGATCATTTGAGACACCTTAGCTTGATCCTTGATATTCTTCGACAAAATTCATTGGTAGTTAAGCAATCGAAGTGCCAATTCGGCCAATCTTCCATTGCTTACTTGGGTCATATTCTGTCCGTTAAAAGCCTGGAAGTCGATCCTGAAAAAATTGTTGCAATTGTTTCTTGGCCCTTGCCTTCCATTTTGAAAGAGGTGCGTGGATTTTTGGGATTGACAAGCTATTATCGTCGTTTTGTCAAAAGATATGCGCAACTAGCTTCACCCCTCATAGATCTTTTTAAAAAGGATTCATTTGTGTGGTCAGCAGTTGCTACTCTTGCTTTCATTCATCTGAATAATGCTCTTAGTTCGATGCCACTGTTGTCCTTACCTGAATTTTCCAAGGATTTTGTTGTGGAAACCGATGTTTCTGGTATTGAATTTGGTGCAGTTCTTTGCTAAGATAATCATCACATTACTTTCTTTAGCCAAAAACTATCTTTTAGGATGCATGCTGCTTCAACTTACAATCGTGAAATATTCGTCATCACCCAGGCTGTACAAAAATGGCGTCATATCTACTTAGTCATCGCTTTCTCATTTTAACTGATCAACAATCCTTCACTCACCAGCCAAGTTATCCAAACCCCGAAACAACAATGTTGGCTTAGCAAATTGATTGGTTATGATTTTGAGATTCGCTTTCGCCCGGGCAAGTTAAACTCAGCTGCGGATACCTTATCTAGAGTTCCTGCAATGTTCACCTTGTCCTTGGCCATCATAAAACTAGTTTTGATGGATAAGCTAAAGGCCATGAACAAATCTCATTATGAGCTTTCGGCTCCAGCAAAAACTACTGCAGGACCCTGCATCTATGCCTCAATTCTCCTTTAAGAAAGGCCTTCTTTTATTTCGCAATCGTTTGGTTATTCCACATGATCAAGTCTCTGCGTAAAATGCTTTTGGAGGAATTTCATTCTTCTAAAATTGGAGGTCATGCAAGCATCTCACGTACCTTTCATAGTCTTTCTTCCAATTTTCAATGGGTGGGCATGCGATGCAATGTCAAAAACTTCATTTCGAAATGTCAGGTTTGTCAAGAAATGAACGATTTAAACCTCAAAGCAGCGGGATTACTTTCCCCTCTACAATTTTTGATGAGATTTCCATGGACTTTATTACAGGCCTTCCTCCATCTCATGGGTGTACTGTAATTTTGGTTATTGTTGATCGTCTGTCCAAGTATGGACACTTTATGGGTATGTCTGCTAATTTTACAAGTCAAAAGGTAGCAGAAGTTTTTATTCAGGAGTTTGTACGCCTACATGGTTTCCATACCAAAATTGTATAGGATCATGACCCTATATTTGGATTGAAATCAACAAGCTTCAGGGTACTCTTTTGGCAAAAAGTTCAGCTTATCACCCGCAGTCCGACGGTCAAACGAAGCCATTGAACAAGTGCCTCGAGATGAATCTTTGGGCAGAATTTTTGTATAATACTTCATATTAACACAGCTCCAAGATGACTCATTTTGAGGTAGTTTATGGCAGGCCTCCTCCAATTGTTTCTTATTTTGCTCTTGATAGTACTTCTAATGTTATTGTCTCCGCTTCTCTACGTCAATGAGATGAAACCTTGGCTGTGTTGAAATCCAACTTGTCGCAAGCCCAAGAAAGAATGAAAATACAGGTCGTTAAAGGTCTCAGGGAGGTATTCTTTGACATAGGTGACTGGTTTATGTGAGTTTGCGTCCCTATACACAGCTTTCAGTTCACCTCCAATGCCATTCTAAATTAAGCAGACGTTTCTTTAGCCCATTTCAGATCATTAAACGCATTGGTAGCGTTGCGTATAAGCTTGATTGTTGACACCCAATTTTGATCCTACCCGGTAAAAATTAATTTTCGAGCTTCTTAGATTGCAAATGATTTAGAATAATTAGTTTATAAAATATTTTCCAAGTTTTGAAGTAATTTTAGTCATTTTTATAATATTTAAATAACACGTAGTACTTATATATTTATTAATACATTTTATAAATATTTGAAAATCGTATCAAAAAGATTTTATTTCTTTTAGCTAAGTATTTTATTAATTTAGTTTAGTTTAAATCATAATTACGATTTTGAATTGATTAGTTCGTATTTAAACTAATTACGTTATAATTAAGTTAATTATTTTTATTTTTGTTGAAGTTAAGAAGCGCATTAATTAGTTCATATTTAATTCGTCTTGTTTAAATTTCGACCAAATTCATCGATTAAATTCTATTTGGTTACATTTGAAATTTATTTGGGCCATTGTTTAATTGCAATTTAAGGCAAAACCTATCAATTGTCTTCAACCTTTTTAAAGGACCAAAGTTTGGGCTTCTTTTCAGCCAACCCAACACTCAGTAACAACCCACTTTTAATTCCATACTCCTTAATTCTTAGCGCCTATTAGCCCACTAAAAACCAAAAATCAACCCAATTTCCCCCAATTCCTTTTCTCCTTTCTCTTTCAGCCCAACTACACTCGACACGGCCCAATTTCGATTAGCAAAAGAAACCCAATAACAATGGCATCAACACAAATTCCAGGTGGCGTGAAAACAGAAGCAAGCGGCGTTAATTCCATCAATAATTCAAGCCTATAACGTTCACAAATAAGGAATTTCACAACGTCAAAATTCACAGGAGGTACACGACAGATTCACGCCTTGGACGTATACATGAAGTACTCTGTGTTCTTTGTCTTCTTCCTCCAGCATCTCTCTCCATGTTGTACGATCGCAGCAGCAAAAATACCTGCCAACCGCGTCTCAGTCTTTGTAGTCACAAGATGACGACACGTCGGCATTCAAGGACAATCGAAATGATCCAAGACGTTTATCTCCCATTTCCTCTTCCGAAATTGGTTGCAATTTCAGAAAAATGGTGTCTCCCCTAAATGGTGAAAGATTTTCGAGTTTGAATTCGAAATGGGCCTTGTTCTTACCCAAATTTTCATCCATTTCCCCCTATTTGCGAACCCTAGTTTTCCCCTATAAATTCCCCCTTTTCTTTATTGTGTGGGGTTGGGGAGAAAATATTGAAAAGTAGCGAGAAAGAAAAAGAAAAATTGAAGTTTCATATTTAAGAAAGTCGAATACGGTCTTCTAGTCTGAAGTTCTTGTAGGGATCTGTGTTCGAAATCGATTCGGACAGTTGTTTGAAATTCTTGGAATTCTTCTTTGGTGTGAAGTTACTGCACATTTTATCTCGTTGTTGTCCCGTTTGCTACCTCGAAAATGGTGAGCTCTTTTTTAATCTTAACTCAGTTGATTGATTATTTTGTTTCTTGAACTGAAGTGTTCCGTTAATTCTTCTTCTTCTTTCTCGTTTGTTTCTGTCCTCCGTGACTTATTGTTGATATTCTGATGGAAGTTTGTTTGGTTTCGGATGGAGTATTTTATTTGATTAATATATGAAGTTTGTCCTTCATGTGAGCTAATCGTCTTTGAACATTTTTTTATAGAGTTTGTGAGTGGTTCAATGAGTTTGTTGATTTTGTTTTCTGAAGTTAAAATGTTGTTTGTTTATTGTTGGGTTTGTCCATGAAGTATTTCGAGTATTGTCATGTTGTAATCTTTTAGAACTGGTTATTTAAGAACATTATCTAAATATGTATATGTAGGCAGCGTGTGTGCTAAAGATGTTTTCTAGCCTAAAAATGTTATTGTTCTTGTCCTTTTTCGAGTCTTCATAGCTATATTTCATTTAGTTTTCCAACTATTCTGCTCGTCTTAGTTTTCTTTTGGTCGTTGGGAATCTGTAGTATCGTGTAGTATGAAATATCGTTTTCTTTGTTCTTTTACCTCAAGTTGGAAGAATGAAGCAACACATCAATATTTCGAGTTCACTTAGTGTTCTGTAATTGTTGTTTTGAATTTGTAGTCGATTGTGTCAATTATGCTAATTTCTTTTCGTGCTCTGTCTATTCGAAGTTCATCTCGTATGTGGTAAATGGGTCAAATATCATATTTGGTTTGATTTTAAAAAAAGCAAATTTTTTTGAAATACAGTGGTATCCTATTTTTATATGTGCCCTTAAGCATGAGTTGTTTCTTTTCCTCTCTTCTGATGGTCTGTTGATTGATTCTTATGTCAGAAAGATTATAGTCTTAAGGTTGAGTTTTAATTCATTCTCGTTTGGTTTTAAATGAATGATTCGGTGTGTGAAAATTGTGCTGAAGCTTAATATTGTTTTTTGTATGCCTATGCCTACACTTTTCCTTCATTTGAAATTGTGAAAAATTCTAAAATCCCTCCCTTATTCAAGTCTGAAAGTTCTGCAAAACAGTAGCATTTTGCTAATTTAGTTTACCGATTTGTCATGTTCAAATGCTCAAGTTTATTTTATTGATACGCAGTCTCATTAATGCCTTTGTATAATCTGTATTGCTTTTTAAACTTAATGGCATCAATTATAACGGTTTGTTTCATTTCTTGATTGACAATGGCCTCCTTGTCCTTATATTTGTCTAAAGTAAATTTGCCTAAATCCTCTCCATTTGATCACTATTAATTTAACTGTTTGTTTGCCACCATCTTGTAGTATTTTATTTTATCATGTGAGTTTAGTTTCATCTTAAGTAAATATTTTCTAAGTATTATATGCATTCCTCGTCATATTTGCATAACATTGGCAGTGAACTAATCACATGCCTATTTTGTCTTATTTCTTTTTCATGTGTCTTGTTTTGTTCTTTTTCTATGTGTGAATCGGCTCCTCCCTAGTCCTTGGAGACTTCTTTTCCTTGCATTCCGGTGATTGGGCCTTAGAGGCCCAATTCTATTATTTTTTTACCAAGTCAACCGTGTCTTGAAACGACGAAAAGGGCTGAGAGTGATACATGGGTTGAAACATTGAATTTTAGGTGTTCGAATATCCCCAAAGAAGGGGCTGTATACACTGATATACCCGTTGTATACATGGGTATACAATCAAAAATACAATATACAGGTTCAAACGTATAGAAATACAGGTCCGAGAGTTCAAGAATTAGCGGTATACATGGTGTATACATCAAGTATACACTTGGTATATATCATGACAGATGAGAATGAAAAGGGGCCAAAATCCCAAGAAATTTTTCAGCAGGTGTAAAAGTAGGCATGGCCCATTTTGGGATCATTTTTAGATAAAGGTCAGGGATATGAATCTGGGACCACCGGATTTGAGGATTTGGGCAAATTGGCCCAAGTTCAATTTTCTCTCCTTTTTCCTCTTTATTTACTTGTTATTGTGTTGACTAACACTTTTGGTTTGACTTAATTAATTTCTTGAAGATAGTTGTTTCTCTTTATATTCAAAAGTTAAAATATTTATTTTTTCTTATATATATAACTTATTTATTACTTAGCTCTGTTTTATCATTAGTCTCGCCAACTCTTAAGTTACTTCCCTTTAGAATGATCCCCTTTTAGTTTATTTTACTTAAAATAATTAATTAGAAAAATAATAGTAATAAGTAAATAAATAAAAAAATGAATTTTCTTTACTTAGTTAAAATTTAGAAAGTTTATTTGAAAAGTCATTTTAGTCAAATCGCCGGTCAACCGCAAGTTAGCGAGAATTTCAAGGGCCAACACCTTCTCGGGATGTACATTGAACTCGAATTCTTATTTTCATTTGATTTTAATCTGTTAAATCTGTTGAAAATTTTATAAGTTTTCTTAATTTCTAAAAATTAAATGGCGACTCTGTTCTTTTGAAAATTCGATTTCTCTTAAAATCATAAGTATTAATCGATTTCTAGAAAATCTAGTAAGTTTTCTTTTATTTATATTTCCAAGTAAAACATTGATCTCCCTGCAACTTGAGTTAATTGAGGAGAAGGTGACAAAAAAGTCTTGAAATTAAAATTGGTGACAAAAAAAAATTGACCAAGTCAAACTTCTTTTTAATTAGTAATTAAGATATTTGGGGGTTAAAATGTAATATTTAAAACTGCTTAACTTTTATAAATATTCAAATAAACCTATTCCCAATTGTCTTTCTTTTTCTTCCTTGTGAACAACCTGTAGTGGTGGAGATATTGTTGAAAACAGCTTGTAGTGGTATCAGAGGAGACATTGTTGTGAACAGATTGTTGGTGACTTCCAAAACCTTTGTCTTGGTCTTCTTCGTCGTAGCCGTCATCTATCTCAAGGTAACACTCTTTTATTTTCTTTCATTGTTAGGGTTTTGAGATTGGAAAGGTTGAAAATTCATTGGGTTTTGTTAGGTCTTCTTTGTTTTTAGCATTTGAAAGTTTGTGGGTTTAACGATTTTTCTTGGTAAGGTTTTCTTGGGGAAAATAAGGTGGGTCCTTTACACAAGATTTGTGTGCTTTCATTGATCCTTCTTCTGTTTTTTTTTGTTATCTATGTGGGGTTGTTCTTATCTTCTTCTATGTGGTGATTGATGGCACTTTAATTTCTGCATTTTAATGTTTTGTCCTGTTTTAGGTTCTTGTTTCCCGTAGGAAAAAAGAATTTGGTTGTATTTGAGGTAAATGTTTGAGACATTAAAGGTGTCTTTCTTGGACCTTTAATTGTTGTTAATCTTATGGAGAATGTTGTTCTTAGAGATCATTTATTTTTCTTAGTCTGAAGTTAGTTTGATCCTTGGTAGTTGAACACTGCTATTAGTTGTTATCTTCCAATATTATGATGTTTGTTAATTCTTGGTGGGTGTGTTTCACAGAATCTATTATAGTAACTAGTAACATATTCATTTTTTTCAAGCCTATGGTTTTGTTCATGATTTAAGAGGAAAAGTGTAGTATGGTTTTGTCACTTCCTGATGTTGTTGTTACCTTATTTTATAGTATGTTTTGTATACAACAACAATAATTACTATACCTCAGTCCCAAACAAGACGGTATATAGATGATTTGTATATATACTTCAAATAACATGCATCCAGCCAAATTTTAATGATATATTTATAATTGTTTTCCCTATTTCTTTATGTGATTTTGAAACTAACTTTCAAAATTATCTAAATGATAACGAATTGTCATTTTTTATTATTACATTTTGATTTTATTGTTTTTATATATAGATTGTGCATCCATGACTCCAAGGAAAAAACAAACAACTCCTACTAAAAAGTATGAAAGGCGAATCAGAAAACAAAGACAAAGAGAAGAAGAAGAACTAGAAAACACAAATTTGAAAAAATCTATAGAAGAAGAAGAACATGAAGAAAAAGAAGAAGGAGAACATGAAATAGATGTTTCTTCTACAAATGTAGAAAGAGATGATAGAGCAATTGAGGAGGAACAAGATGATATAGCCATTCCAGAAAAGGAGACATCTCCTATTGTTGAGTTTTCTCCGCTCAGTCCTTCACCCGATAACTTCATTGTGAAGTCGATTAGGTATGTAAATTACAATTGGACTCAATCATTGATAGGTATCCAAACTTAAGAGGTTCTTTAACTGTTAAGTCGGAGTTATGTAAGTTTTCTAAATTTAGAACAATTTTAGAAAAACAAAAATTGGTAAAATTCTTTCGATCCTCTATTTTCGGAAATTACTTACAACTTGAAGATTGTATAAGATTTCAAATGAGTTTAGTCTACCAACTTCTTCGCCGTCAAATTTATAGCCATCGAAAAGAAGAAATTTGGATAAATTATAGTGACATGCCGATTTGTTTTGGAATGAAGGAGTTAACTATCATCACCGACTTAAATTACCAAAATGAAGAAGTGTATGATGGTGAAAATATGTCAACTAAAATAAAAATGAGACGAAAAGAAATTCTTGAGGTTGTGGGAAGGAGTTGCAAGAGAAATGAGTTGATTGAACATTTCCAAACCAAAAATCTTAGTAAAGATGTAAAAAAAAATCATTGTGTTTACTTTATTTTGTTCATAGCTTTCTTTGTGGAAAAGATGTGAATACAAATATTCCAAAAAAGTGAATTTTGCTCTCGGCCGATAAAAAAACATTTTCTGTTTATCCATGGGGTCGTATTAGCTATGATACTACAATTAAGCATCTATTGAAAGCGGTGAAGACTATTGATGGGAAGACTACCAATCTTTATGGCTTTCCATGGGCCTTTATGGTAAATTTTATTTTATTTTATTTTATTTTAGTTCATATATATATTTATTTCATTATTTTTGGGTGCTTCCAATATTTTGATCTCTTTTTGTGATTATTTTATGTAGTGTTGGGCATTTGAGGTTGTTCATTTCCTCCAAAAGAAATATAATGTGTTTTCGAAACAAGTGTCTTCACCGAGGATTTTTCGATGGCTTTTGGCGACTAATAATAAATCAGTTAACATTAATGAGTTGTTTGATCCCCTCAGGACCCGGTAAGCATTATTCTTTAAACATTTTTAGTTAAAGTGAAATTGTTGTTGCTTTTCTATTTTTGCTGTAGCCTTTTTAACAAGTGTTTTATTTGTTTAATTAGTTGTTGTCAATTGTTGAAGTTATTACAACTATTGCTGGAACAATTAGAACAACTGGTATATAATAATATATAAATGCAGCAATTGTTTTATCACATTTTAATTATTATTATTTTTACATGTAGATTGTGCATCCATGGATAATTCCTGCATCTAGTGAAATGGAAATGGAATTTTTCACTACATTTGTGCCTAAGAAATTAACCAAGGATGATAAGATTGAAAAGCTTGAGATGGATTTGAATGGTGTTATGGCTATAAAAAGAGACATCACAATTGATGAGCATAATCTTGATGTAGGAGGTGGAGGAGCATCTTCTCCAATTATTAAGAGAGTTTTTAGTGGTGTTGGTGATGGAGGAGGAGGAGAATTTACTCCAAATATTGATAGATGTACTGATGGTGTTGATTTTGAAAAAGGAGGAGACTTCGGTGATATTAGTGGTGATTTTGGAGTAGGAACATCTTCTCTGATCGATGAGAATGTTCCTTGTCTTCAAGAAACTCCATCCACTAAGGAGACGATAGATTTATTGAATGTCAGAGTAGAGACTTTAGAGAAAACTATCGTCACCATGAATGCTAAAATTGAGTCTTTAGAAAAAGTTATCTTCACCATGGAGTCTAAGAGAGGTATTAGGCCATCATCAAAGATCTCTCATTCATATACTCCTGACTATGTTAAAAGAACAAAGAGACAAATTTCGGAAGCATTGTCAAGTGCTAGAGAAAAGTATGAGACCATTATCGAAAAAGAATTGGTGTCCGGAGATAGTAAAGGTAAAATTAAATTCTAATCATCTTTCTAAGATTTGTCTTGTATTATATATATTTCATTTTTACATGTAAAATTCATTTTTTTAATATTACAGATGAAGGGCCTGATATTGCAGATGAAAGGCCTGATTCAAATTCAAAAAGGAGTTGAAAGAGTAATGAAGAATGGGCTGCTTGTGAATATGAATTTTTACCACTATTTTGCTACACTTTTATTGTACAATAGTGAATATGGTATTTTGAAATTGATGAATTGAAGGGGCTGCTTGTGGATATGCATTTTTACCACTATTTTGCTACACTTTTAATTCACTTTTATTGTACATTAGTGAATATGGTATTTTGACATTGATGAATTAAAGGGGTTGCTTGTGGATATGCATTTTTTTCACTATTTTGCTACACTTTTAACTCACTTTTGTTGTACATTAGTGAATATGGTATTTTGAAATTGATGAATTGAAGGGGCTGCTTGTGGATATGCATTTTTACCACTATTTTGCTACACTTTTAATTCACTTTTGTTGTACATTAGTGAATATGGTATTTTGAAATTGATGAACTGAAGGAGCTGCTCGTGTATATGCATTTTTACCACTATTTTGCTACACTTTTAAATCACTTTTGTTGTACATTAGTGAATATGGTATTTTGAAATTGATGAACTGAAGGAGCTGCTCGTGTATATGCATTTTTACCACTATTTTGCTACACTTTTAAATCACTTTTGTTGTACATTAGTGAATATGGTATTTTGAAATTGATGAACTGAAGGAGCTGCTCGTGTATATGCATTTTTACCACTATTTTGCTACACTTTTAAATCACTTTTGTTGTACATTAGTGAATATGGTATTTTGAAATTGATGAACTGAAGGAGCTGCTCGTGTATATGCATTTTTACCACTATTTTGCTACACTTTTAAATCACTTTTGTTGTACATTAGTGAATATGGTATTTTGAAATTGATGAACTGAAGGAGCTGCTCGTGTATATGCATTTTTACCACTATTTTGCTACACTTTTAAATCACTTTTGTTGTACATTAGTGAATATGGTATTTT
>JAJOOE010002770.1:0-22769 GCA_036250405.1 Solanum raphanifolium | reverse complement strand
ATCAATTATGGAGAATATTCAGCAGCCTTAGGAAGATCACTTGGGTGAAACCAAGAAACATAGTACAACTCCTAAATTGTTGGATCAATATTGGCAATACTACAATTAAGGAGGAGAGATGGAGGATTGTCCCAGCTTGTATATGGTGGGCAGTGTGGAAAGAAAGGAATCAAAGATGTTTTGAGGGCAAGAAGAACAATTTGCAGAATTTCAAGATGAATTGTAGCTCTTTATTATTTTTGGTGTAAACAGAAAGTCTTAGTACAGGCAGAATAACTTTTTGATGTTTTAGACTATTTGTGACAAAAAGCACAGATGGAGTCAGTCTAGTTTGTAATACTTTTGGAAGGGGGCTACCTTGATGTAGTATACCTGTGGATAAATAGAAGAAAAAGTCACCATTCTCAAAAAAAAAAGTAACTTCAACCCCTTCAACTTTGAGGATTTCAATGGAGTTGAATCTTTTGTGAGCATTGACCATTCTGTGGAAATACTGTGTTTTTGTCACCGTTTTTGATCCATTGTAACTTGGATCTATGTCTCCAAGCAATTTCCCCATTTCTGGACACCTCTTTAAACTCCATAGCCAGCTGAATTTTCTGCAGTTGTTCGTCATCTGTCAAAAGTTTGAGATCTTGAATGGATTCCAGATTTCTCACTTGTGATAGAATCAGATCTTTCCTTTCCTTCCGGTTGTTCTTGTTGGCTTTGCTCCATTCTTTGAGCTTGACTTTCAATTGACTAAGCTTAGAAGCCAATTGAAAATCAGGTCGGCCTATTGTATTGAAGTTGCTCCACCATTCTTTCACTTTGTCTATGAATCCTTCCTCCTTAAGCCACCAATTTTCAAATTTGAAATATGATTTCCTATGTTTCCAATCACCATAGGATACTAGGATGGAGTTATGCTCCGAGCCAAGTTGTGGGAGAACACTGTGGATGATTTTGGAGAAACTCTCGTCCTACTGGGAAGAGAATAAGAATCTATCTGTTCTTGTGGCACAACTGTGATTTTGACCTCTCTTTCATGTATAACTAACTACCTCCGAGAAAAGGAGGATTCAGTAACTTAAGATCATTTATGCGTTGGTTGAAATCATCCATGGCTCTGGTTATTCTATTATCGTTTGTCCTTTCAAAGGGAAATTTGGATACATTAAAAGCCCCACAGATCATGTAGGGCCCTTCACATATTCCTCTAATAGAGGAGAGCTCCCACCACAATTCTTCTCTTTCAGCAGTAAGATACCAAGTCAAGTCTAGGTTTATCCCACATAATTTACAAGTGAGCATCTGACTGCCAGTGTCAATGAGCTCCACTTTCCATTCCCTCTTGTCCCATAATACAATGATTCCACCACTTTTACCAATGGAGTCCATCCATAACCCTCCAACCCATTTATTTCCCCAAAGTTGCTGAAAATATTCTTACACTGTCCCCCATAATTTAGTTTCTACGAATACATAAATATTTGCTCCCCACCGATGAACTAAGGATTTTATTTGTCTTCTTTTATTCTCATTGTTCAACCCCCTTACATTCCATGTTAAGATTTTCACCTTCATGATTGCATTGTGGTTGTGGTCCTCCCTCTTGATTCACTTCTTGGGTTCCCATCTTTATATCTAACTTCACAAATTAGATTCCTGACTTCCTTTAAGACCTGTTGGTTGTTGTTGTTTGGCTCAACTGTTATAGCTAGAGTCTTTTCTAATCCCCTTCTTTGGTCTAATTTCATAAACAGAGCTTCTGCTTCTTTGTGACAACCATTAAGCAGTACTCCAAATTCTTTGTTGAGCTTGATGATGTTGCTTTGCACCCATTCTGTTGATCTGGCCTCAACCTCCCTACTGCATTCACTTGAGTCTGATTGAATTGGAGTGGGTTCATCACAGTTCAGCAATTGTGTGTACTGAGAATCTCCACTGTGTTGTCTACCTCGTCACTTGCAATCAAAGGCATTGAGTTGTAATGAGAATTTTCCAGTTCTGTTGTTGGAATTATGCTTGATCCTTTTATTGCCATGGAATGTACTCTCTAGTTCTGTGCAAGTGTCAATCTCTCCCTTGTGCAGATATTCAAATGTTCCATGGAAGGTCCACATCCAACATAATCTTGAGGCAGAGTAGATTGTACCTCTCCTTGAGAGGGTCACCGTTTTCTCTCTTCCTAAGAGTTGTTTTCTCCTTTCTCCAGTTGCCAGTGGGTTGTCAGTTTCCGATCAGTCGATGGTAGCTCCGGCCAGATTGGGAGGGAGATCAGATCTCCATCTCCAACATCAATGGTTGCCGAAATCTTCTCTCGCGGTCCCTTGACACGGATCCTGGCCCATCGAAGGTGGTTTTTTAGCCCTCTCTCTTCTTCTGTTTCCAGCCATCCACCACATCCATCCCCGATCTCCCTAAAGGTAGAGTTGGACCAAAGATGCAGCGGAAGACCAACCACTCGAATCTAGATCCAGTCAAGGTTTGAGCTAGAAGGTAAGGTTCCGACGGTTGGTGACCACCATTGTAGCATCAACTATCTGTTTTGCCTCTTCCAGTTCCCCATCAAAACATGTTCTGCCACAGTTCTCGAACGGAATTCAAAAAGGAATTTGGATTCATCCATGTCGTATACTTTAACTCCCTAGACTCTATTCCAAGTTTGTTGAGACCATCTTCTGATGTCGTTACGAGTTGGAGTGTCTTCAGCTCCTGTGAAACTCCCCACCAAGCATCTGTCCAGCAGGTCTTTTTCCTCTGTGTCTCTTAGTCCATTTGTTCTTGAAAAGCATCTCTTTGTAGCTCCTCCCCTCTAGTTTGATTAAGGAGTTTAGGCTGCTTGTTTGTGATTAATGTTGTACGATTTCTATTAATGAAATTTTCTATTTTTGCAACTAGAACATTCCATCCCTCATTGAATGTGTTCTCTGGCAAGATAATTACTGCTCTGTCATTTCCTTTAACAGTAATCACTGAGATGAATTTTTCATATTGATTGAACTTTTGTGTTAAGAAAATGTTGGTTGTGTTATCTTTGCATTTCCAAGACTTGAAGGTTTTTCCTCTGTTCTTCGATGCCTCCTTGAGCTTTTGGCATATCCAAGACATGGCTCCCTTGCTGAGTATCAGTCAGCTCATATGGTGTGGTATCTTGTACTTCAGATCCAATCATACCAAATCCCTGATTTGGATTTAGATTCTGTGATATCATAAGATTTGCCCCCAAGGCGGAAGAAGATTATGTTGTCCATGAAACAAGTAGGTTGAGATGAAAAAAGGTGGGTTTTAGATGGCGGCTCCGGTGGAGAAAGTCCACCGGAGAGGGGAGAGGTTGTGCCCAAAAGGGACCTCAGTTAAGGGTCATTGGGGAATGTGCTTGGTAGCTTTTTTGCTATTTGTTTTATTATTCAATCAATTGCTTGACACCCTTTTCTATCTTTTATTGTTGTTCTTAGTTTTAGGATTTTGTTTCTGTTTTCCGCATTGCATTATTTGGTTTCAAAATTTTGTGTCAATATTTTTTTCTTTTCAAAACAAGTAATTTTGTATTTCTCAGCATATTACACATATAGGTAGGAAGCCTTATGGTAAAAAGTTCAAAGACCAAATTGTCCTTCAAATGTTGAACATTTTTGCCCTTCAAGTAAGCACTACTACGATTATATTTTTGTAAATATGTAAACAAACACTTTAAAGTTAAATAAGAAATAGGGTTAATTCCTACCTCACATTCATAGTATGCATTAAATTTAGAAAATTGCATTTAGTAACTGTAACCCAAACATTAACTTTTTCTTAGAGTAGAATTTATTGTTCTTATATTAACGTACAATGTACGTGTTAGCTTGTATTAATGTATATATACCCGTTTGACATTATAGTGAAGAATCTATAATGTCACTTCGATGACCTTTCTACTCCCCAACTGATAATTGTGAAAAATCAGCCGATCTATTCATGGACTATCCATTTACAAACAATTCTTCTTCGATCTCTTTTCAAAACTTATATTTGAGATATAGTTATAATTGTTGTTTTAATATTAAATTTTAATGTTAATCCTCCGAAATGATACTTTTTTCATATCGAACCATGTTTAACACTAGATCAAATGTTACTCTTATCCCAACTAATAATGATATTTTTGAGAAGCAATCCAGATAAACTATAACTATGTGAAGATTGTAAAAGTGCTATTGTGAAATGGTACTACAAGTTGGCTAACTAGCATCTGTTTTGATCCCTTTCTTTTGGAATCAAAAGTGTATGTTTACATCTCATTGCTAATATGTTTTGATAGTTGACCGATGTCTTCCGATCATTGTTGTACAAAAATATAAGCAGTCATTGTAAGTTTAGGTTGGTATTGGGATACTTCAGACACTAATGGTAGACTTGAATTTAATACCCTCCTTGTTTCACTTTGTTTGTCATAGTCTGACTTGGAATAAAGTTGAATAAAGAAATAAAACTTTTGAAACTTATCTTTGAAATATGTCATAACTGTGTGACAAAAACTCTCGAAACTTATTGGTGTTAAACATATCATAATGTGTGTGGTTGTAAGAGCTTTCCATTGAGGAGACCTATAGGAATGAATCATTCTTTTTTGGGATGGATACTAATAAAAAGATAGTGCCAAACAAACTGAAAGGAAGCAAGTAGTTCCCTTTCTTCTTTTTTGATGACTGTGGTGTTCAAACCAGCTTTCGCGCACCTCGACTAAATCCACAGGATACCTGCCACCTCCCACCAGCAACAGGTACCAGATAACTTAGTCCACCAAGGCTAGAACAGATAGGAAGAGTCACCTAGTGTTTTTTGTGTCTGCTGAGTTTTGAACCTGAGACCTCAAGATTCTCAATCACTTCATTGACCACTAGGTCACACCCTTGGATGCCAAGTAGTTCCCTTTTAAAATGAAGTGCTTCTAATGTATTATGTATTTGTCATGGATGGATATGAAGAGAACCAACATCCATTTTATGGATCTTTATGAACCTTAAAGATTTTAATGAAAGATCAAACTATGTATAGACATTAGACAATACTTTAAATATTGAAATTGAAATGCTCCTTTTTGGATTTTCTTTCTAATAATTGGTCCTTCAAGTTTGTCACCTATAATTTGAAGAACAATATGCAACTGTTATCTCCAGAACTATATTCATACAACTCGATATTCTTGTGTGGACAAATTTTAGAAATATTCTACCTAACATGTTATTATTACTTGTAATAGTACAATTAATTTGAGAGAATTCCCAAAGCAAATTTCTTATTATTATTATTTCTACAAATGACACCCACATTTTAGTAACAGTAGTTGTACTTTCAAGAGGATACTAATATCACAACAGATGTATTAGTCACATCACAGAGCAACAAAGACATCATAATAAGCTATCCATACAACATCAATAAAGAAAAACTAGGTCACATACTTGAACTTCATCAAAAGTGGTATAAATACAAATCTTACCAACCTAAATAAATAAATAATAAATTCTTTTTTTCGATTAGTTAAACTACTATGTAGCTTTAATAGGATCCTTAATTCCCTTTTCATCATTTTGAGCTTATATTTTGTTATCATTAAATGTTTTGTATCCCATGCACATATTCAATTAATATTTCAGTCATATTGAAAAGTTTGTACTTACTAAAACTAAATACACGTGTTCACAAGCTAGTGTATCATTATAAGCATAGAAGTCCCCGGGTATGATTTGAACAGGCAATGCCATCTTTTTTTTCCAGAGCAACTACACAGAATCAATACATATATGAAAATATTTCTCACGTAAAAGCACTTATGATGATCTATTTCCTACTTTTTTTTGGAGAAAGGATGGTCTAATTCCTGATGTAAACTAATCAAAGTGAAGAAAAGGGAAACGAAGACGAAGTGACCATGGAAACAATCGTCACCAAGCAAGCAATATGTAAAAAATCCTTGAGAGTTGTTGCTTTTTTATGATAAAAGAAATTATTCTCAAAAATGTGTTATTGTATTAGAACAAAAAATATTTTTCCAGCATTCCCCCAGAAATCATCTTTAACATGACCATATTGACTTAAAACACCTTCACGTACCAAGAAGCATAAAAGATATTATCATTGTCCTGACATCCAACAGAACACAGTAATGGACAGACTACAAAGGAAATTATTGAATCTGGATGGAAGAAGCATACCATTTTTTAAGTGCACATAGAACAAGTAGGAAATTCACCTATTCTGCCTATGCTAATTTAGCTCATTGACAGGCAACAGACAGAGGAAACTTACTTGGCAGAGAGGAATCTGAATTTTTTAAAGCATTGAAGGAACAACAGGCAAACAACAAATACTTAAGATCCCATGCAGCATTACATCTCATTGCTGCCACACTAATAGAACT
Organism: Solanum raphanifolium; assembly: GCA_036250405.1. NCBI lineage: Eukaryota > Viridiplantae > Streptophyta > Magnoliopsida > Solanales > Solanaceae > Solanum > Solanum raphanifolium. Next base: position 16,381 of record JAJOOE010002770.1, on the reverse strand, counting down.
TCTTTTAATATTTCTTCATGCAAAATGTTACAGAAACTATTAAATCAAAACTTATTAGAAGCTAAAACCAGTTTAGAATGTAAGAGAGATGTAATTACAAACCTGATGTACAGCATAAGGCGCAGGGTACAGATTCTCTCCATATCCTGTTTCAGGATTTCCATAATTGGCAGAATATGTAAAATCTGGAAGGATAAATCACAATTTCTATTTTTATTAGTTGAGTGTACTATGAAGTAGATAATAATGATAAACTCTGCAGGAGCAGCAAACAAGTGGTTTGAATTACTTGGAGTTGCTGCAGAAATCTGGCGGTTTAAATTACTTGGAGCCGCTGCAGCTGCTGCTGCCCTTGCCCTCTTCTCTGCATTTGCAAGCTCGGCATGTAGTTTCTCAATGTCAGAAGCCAGAGTAATCTTATGTTTCTCCATTGCTTGACTATATTCAAGGTTGCTGGTGTGCATCTTTTTTTCATAGTCGATAGCAGCTCTGTTCATGTACACAGCAGAAAAAAATCTCCAAATATCACCAAGGGTATGAGAGCTTGAGAAACAACAATACAAGAACAAATGCATGCATGTGATGCAGAAATGACCAAAATGGCAATATGAACTACAAATTGGCTCATCTACTATATCTATAATGTGGCTTTTCCATAGCAATGTCCATTGACATCATAAAAATGTGACCTTGACGCATGATCGCCACAATTATTTTTTTATGATGGTGGTGTGCAGCCAGGTTGCACGCACATCGACTGTTTCACTGCGGCCAGGTTGCACGCACATCGACTGTTTCACCGAGTACCTCCTCCTTCCCACCAGCACAGGCACAAGTACATAGTAACTCTGCCCACTAAGGCTTAAGACAGATGGGAAGAATCAACTAGTGTTTTTTGCCACCACAGGGATCTGAACCGGAGACCTCATGGTTCTCCTCCCACTTCCCAGATGGATAGATATTTGATTTCTTATCAAACAAACATAATGAGCCTTTAACCGCATCTAAACTAAAGTAGGGTTAACACATGACATTGGAGAAATTTAAGTGATATCCTTCATATACTAAACAAGGGAACAAGAAGTTTTGCTCATTAATAAACAAACGTGGAGGACCTTTAACCACATCTGAGCTAAAGTAGGGTTACCACATAATATTGGAGAAGGTGAACTGATATATCTTTTGAGTTTGAGTAGGTTACATTTCAATTTGGATATAACTATGACTTCCACAGCAAACAAAGATGTCCAATTGTCCATATTTCATCATTGATTGCAATGGCATGTGTTGTCTTCCTTTTCTTTTCTAAAATCTGTAGATCTTTTTTCTAAAATCTGTAAATCAGCGTCTCTTCGCATGTCTCTGAGATATACTAAGACAGGGGTTAGGCTTCTTATATCATGATAAACCATAATTATTAGGATGTCATGTTGTTTCACTGATGTAAACCTTGCATCTACTGTTGCTAATCTATTTGGTATTAAGAATCCACTTACACACAGGTCCTGTTCCCAGTAGTAAAACCAGGCTTGAAATATTATCTCTTTTAAAATAAAGAATGATTATGAGTCTTCCTTGAGCTTAGTGGTAGATTAAGGGGGTGTTTGGATGGGCTTTTTTAAAGTGACTTACAAGTCCAAAGCTAAAAGTCATAAGTTGGGGACACCCAACTTTTGACTATTGGCCTTTTTTGGTACTTTTTCAGCCTTAAAAGGTGCTTAAAAGCACTTTTTAAGTTACCTAAACACTTCCAAAACTAAAAAAATTAGCTTAAAAGTCAAAAGCCACTAAAATAAGTCAATCCAAACACCCACTAAATGATTTAAAGTCTTTCACTAGGTCAAGGGTTTGTGATTCGTATCAATGACAATCAAAAGAATAATCCATGATTATCTTTTTTTTTAGAATGAGACAGAAAATTATTATCAGTTTATCACAACTGGGTCAACTACAAGTAGAACAAGTGTTCTAAGCCAAAGACAATTCAACGCATACAAAAGGGAAGGCGAATAGCTCCGACTTAATGTGCATTTCAAAATCCCTGATGATTATCTTGACCTTTATTTTTTTAATGACCGTGGTGTCTGGACTAGCTTTTGTGCACCTCGATTAATTCCATGGGTTAGCAACATGTACCAAGTAACTCTGTCCACGAAAGATAGGACAGATGAGAAGAATCCCCTAGTGTTTTTTGTCGCCTCTGTTTTGAACCTGAGATCTTAGGGTTCTCAATCACTTCATTGACCACTAGGTCACACCCTTGTAATCCATTCTTATTGTTTTTGTCTTTCTTAAAACTTATTATCTCATTTCACACGGATAAGCAAAGGTCAAGAAGTGTAATGGGGATAGTCTTATAAAACCACAAAAAGTTTGTACGAACATGTTCATAGAAAAGGAATACAACACGAAAATATGGGATGATGATTGGTCATCTCAAAAGAAATAAATGATAGATGACTATATAGCAGCATATCTCATTAAAGATCCGTTTTTGCATCCATATTATCTTCAAAATTTACATCCTTCTATCTTTTTCTTACCTAGCTACTTTTTAGTTTAGATAGCACCCAGTTGTCCTATTGCAAGCATTTGCATAAAACACAAATAATTGTTTTTTTGTTTTGCTATCAAAGCTACTTAAATTATTGTTATTGAAATCATCCTCTGTCAAGCAAACTCATGTTGCAGCAAGTGCCATTGATTTGTCATCAAAAAAAAAAAAACATGACATCATACATTGGAATAGGGAGTAGTGGGTTACCTTCCTCGTTGAACTTCCTTATGCATGGACTCAATATCAGCCTTGATTACGGGAAACTGCTGTAACTCGGAACCAACCTTGACGAGATCTTTCTCCATGTTCTGCAATTTGGCAGTGAGCTCTTTACGGTCGTCAACTAGGTTCTGAATATCGCTCCTAACCCGAGCCAACTCTACTCTAAGCTCATCGAGTATACGAACATCAGACTCCTTCTTCCGTGCCTCGTCGTAAACCTCACGGACTTCAGCATCCCTTTCGGTCTTGACGGTTGCGGCTGTGGAAGAGAGAAGACGAAGCTCGTGCTGGACGGCGGAGAGCTCCTGGTTAAGAGAGACGTGCGCGCCCGCTAGACTGCGGTTTTCCTGGAGCAGTTTTTCAATCTCGCGTTGCTGAGCCGCTTCCCGATCATCAATTAAGTCTGACGGGTGTATACGGGGTTGGGGTTGGGCTTCGGGTGGTGGAAAACGGCGGCGAGAATCGTCCGTTGTATAAGGGGCGTGGCGGCGTTTTCGTCTCGTCATGACCACTGCACAGATGGAAAAAGAGACCTCGCTGGTGTAAACCAAGAGAGAATTTCCTTTTGTTTTTTCTTTTCTTTTGGTAAAAACAAGTATTAATTTAAGGAGAAGCTTAAATATGTTTGACAAAAAACTCTCTGCTTTATATATTTCCATTTGAAAAAAAATATTCATTCATGGCATCATTTGCTCACTAGAATTAATTTTGTTGCAAAATCACTTTTTACATGTATTCAATTATGATTCGGTCACGTCATTAATTAAATTATTTTTTTTCTAAAAAAAGCTCAAATATGTCATCGAACTTTCAGAAAAGACTTACTTATGATTGTCTCAAACTCTCGGTTATTCTATAATGTGACAATGTTTGTTTCTTAGCAAGTGCAATTTATCAACTCATGTGCATGGTTCATTTGGTGTCACCTTGTTTCTAAGTCATTTTCAAAGATTTTTTTTTATGTCAAACTTAACGATTAAATCGATAACCGAACTGATAAATAACTGATAAAAATATCTCAATAGCTTAGCATATCTACAAACTGATTATCGATAAGTCAAATCGATAAACTTCAAAACTGAACTGAACAGACCGATACACAACCCTAATGTCATTCATTAAAAGTTTGGTTCATTTTATGTCATTTTAGTGAATAAATAATTATATGAATGAACCTTTTGTAACACCTCTAAAATAGAAAAGTTCTGTTGGAAAGAAAAGTGCAAAATAGTGTGCTCGTACAAGTTTAAACGAGGGCAAGTACAGACTTTACAAGGTCCTATGGTCCGTACAAGGCAATCGAGGTCTTGGAAGTTGGAATTTTTGAAGTCTCTGATAGGATTCCACAGGCCGATGGGATGGCTCGTGAATGGTTGTACGGACCGTAACACTTGGTCATGGAGTGATGTTTGGGACTTAGAAGGAATTCTTGACTTGGGATGTACGAGAGGTCGATGGCTCATGGAAGGGTTGACGAGTCATGGCTCAAAGTTTAGAATATTTATCTCCGGTATCTTGGTCTACAATTGACCAGTACGGGCCGATGAGCTTGTACTCCGTAGGGTCAATTCAATAGATTTTAGTTCAGGGTTATTTGGGTATTTTCCTACCTTTTTAATACCTAAGCTATGTCGTTACTAGATTATTCCTAAGCCCTATAACTAATTTTACTCTTCAAAATTCTCCCATTCCCTTTCTTTCTCTCAAAATCCCTAAAGCTCGCAAGGTTTTCTTCTCCAAGAATTCTCTATAGGTGATTTAGGGTTTCTTCAAGCTTTTAAGTTTCCTCTTCCAAGCTCAAGGCTAAAGTTCATTAAGGTATGTGGGAAGTTCACCAATGGATCCTTTTTCATCCATTGAATCTTAAAGAATCCTATATTTATCTCTCCTATGATTCCAATCCAAATTTTAGGATTTTGCATGATTTCTTGTGGGTTCAATTGTTTATGAATAAATTCATTATATTCAAATTTATTTGCATGATCTGATCTAAGTTACATGTTTTTAATGATTTTCACATGAATTCATGCCACATGAATGTTTTATGATTTTAAATTAAGCTTGAAGATATGAATGCATTATGAATCGAGGAATTTATGGATCAAGGATGCTTTTAGATTAAGTAACAACATGCTTTATGAAAAGATTGCTTCCATTTGAAGTATTCTCATTATGAAAAGAGGATCATGATTTAGATGTCTTAAATAAGTGTCGTTATGAGTATGTTATGAAATCATGATTTTGAAAGGATCTATTCTATATATGTTATGAAGTTTACGATTGAATTGGTATTACTATATTCTTACCATTTCAAGGTATTATGGTTATGATATGATTATGCTTATTTATATTGGGAGAACACTTAGCATCGATTGGACTTTGTTGGAGGCTCACCTGTTAGTAGAGGCAGAATTCTTTACTAGCAATCTACTTGTCCCATAACCCCCCCCCCCAGGACTTTATCCGATTAGACATAGCTAGTGGATCCATCTAAACTTAAGATAATATGATCCTTACCTTGGCAAGTAAGACACTCTCTTTTCAGTGTGGTAGTAGTACACCAGGCTCCATGTTATAGCTCACATGATTTATATCAATTAACGGTAAACATCCCACAAAAGAATATGGTCTTGCACAACAGTTTATGACTTCCTCAAAGATTATGATTTAAGTTTATGTTATGATTTTCAAGTATTGCATTGACCTTATTTTATGCCTTATGATTTCAGCTTATCAAATTTGAGATGTTTTACTTGATCATGCATTACTACGTCTTCAAATTTATCATGTTATCATATTTTATACTTATGCATCTTTCCTCATACTCATTATATTCTAAGTACTAATGCATACATTCTCTTATGCCTATATTGTCAAATAATATAGGTTTTATCATTCCTCCATCCATCATGGCTAGTGGATTGATTAGCATTGCCTAACTTTTGGCGAGTTCTCGTGATCAAGGACCTTGTCACGCATGTCTTTTATTGCTTTATGTCATTTTAGTTTTCAGATTATTCGTGAGCTAGGATTTGTTCTAATCACATCTACGATTAGTAGAGGCTTGCTGTGAATTTAGTAGCTTTTCACATTTTACTATCTTTGTACTTTGATTTTGGTATCTTACGAGATATAGCTTGAGACTTATATTCCATTTTTATGCTTTATTTCAAGTATGTTGTTATCTTAGTGCCATGCTTATGTCAAATGGCTTGTTTTGAGTCTTTCGTAATTCTATTTGCCATGTCACGTTTAGGAGTAGTTTGGATCGTGACACCTTTTCTCAATGGAAATGGCATAAATAAGCTAAAAGTTTAACAAATGGACCAAATAAGTGTGCTAGTGCAAGTTTAAGCAAGGCCAAGTACAGACTGTGCAAGGTCCTACGGGTCGTACAAGGCAGTCGAGGTCTTGGAAGTTGGAATTTTTTGAAGTCTCTGATAGGATTCCACAAGCCGACATGATGGCTCGTGAATGGTTGTTTGGGCCATAACACTTGGTCAGGGAGTGATGTTTGGGACTTGGAAGGAATTCTTGACTTGGGATGTATGAGAGGTAGATGGATTGTGGAACGGTTGATGGGTCATGGCTCAGAGTTCAAAATCTTGATCGCCAGTATATTGGTCTACAATTGACCGGTATGGACCGTAGGAGCTTGTACAAACTGTACATGGGTCTGTAGGGTCAATTTGACATATTTTAGTTCAGGGTTATTTGGGTATTTTCCTACCCTTTTAATACCTAAACTATGTCGTTTCTAGATTATTCCTAAGCCTTATAGCTAATTTTACTCTTTAAAATTCTCCCATTCCCTTTCATTCTCTCAAAATCCCAAAAGCTCGCAAGGTTTTCTTCTCCAAGGATTCTCTCTAGGTGATTTACGATTTCTTCAAGCTTTTAAGTTTCCTCTTCCAAGCTCAAGGCTAAAGTTCATTATGGTATGTGGGAAGTTTATCAATGGATCCCTTTTCATCCATTGAATCCTAAAGAATTCTCTATTTATCTCTCCTATGATTCCAACCCAAATTCTAGGATTTTGCATGATTTCTTATGGGTTCAACTGTTTATGAATTTGACGAGAGGGAGTTGCTCGGATGGTAAGCACCCATCACTTCCAACCCGAAGGTTGCGAGTTCGAGTCACCAAGGGAGCAAAAGGGGTGGGAGCTCCTAGGGAGAGTATATAGTGTGTCACGTTAGGTAACTTGACTCATTTCCATCGATGAAATGAATCAATCTCAGTATGTCACGAATTCATGTTGTCCACGAGTCTATCTGGGTTAGTCCAGGTTCGTTATCAAGTTCCAGTTCCAATTTAGATTTTCGTGTATATTGATGTGATTGTCTCTTCTCTCGACCGGATGGGCCTATGTCACTAGAACAGGTGAGGAAGGCCTCCAATCACTGTACTGGCAATTCAAGATGAACTCCTTCCATCAAGTCCTCCCCCTCTTACTCAGAATAGCTAGCGAGAGGAATACTACTGATTATCTATGAAAGAAGGCTTTTAAGAATGAAAAAAATATTATCTTCAGGATAGAGAGCCCCCCGCCTGCCTTTTCAGATACGAGTGAGTGAGCGCTTTTTCTGCTATGAATGAATGACCTCTCCATTTATTTTCAAGCTTGCTCTTCAAATCGGCCTATCGCTCTCCTCTATGAAAAGGTTCTCTATCCTGGAGAGTATAAAAAAACTGTTTATGAATAAATTCATTATATTTTATCTTATTTGCATGATTTGATCTAAATTACATTCTTTCAATGATTTTGATATGAATCCATGCCACATGAATGTTTTATGATTTTGAACTAAGCTTGAAGATATGCATGCATTATGAATCGAGGAATTTATAAATCAAGGATGCTTTTAGACTAAGTATCGACATGTTTTATGAAAAAGTTGCTTCCATTTGAAGTATTCTTATTATGAAAAGAGGATCATGATTTATATGTCTTAAATAAGTGTCTTTACGAGTATGTTATGAAATTATGATTTTGAAAGGATTTATTCTATATATGTTATGAAGTTTACGATTGAATTGATATTACTATATTCTTACCATTTCAAGTATTATGGTTATGATATGATTATGCTTATTTCTATTGGGAGTTTACCTAGCACAGAGTGGACTTTGTGATAAAGGCTCACCCATAATAGAGGCAGAGTTCTTTACTAGCAATCCCCTTGTCCCATAACTATGTCCCCCCCCCCCCCATAAGGATTTTGTCTGATTAGACATAGCTAGTGGAATCCATCTAAGCTTAAGAAAACATGGCCCTTACCAAGCAAGTAAGACACTCTCTTTTCAGTATGGTAATAGTACACTAGACTCCATGTTATAGCTTATATGATTTATATCGATTAACTGTAAACATCCCACAAAAGAATAAGGTCTTCCACAACAGTTTATGACTTTCTCAAAGATTATAATTTAAGCTTATGTTATGATTTTCAAGTATTGCATTGACCTTGTTTTATGCCTTATGATTTCAGCTTATCAGATTTGAGATGTTTTACTTGATCATGCATTACTACGTCTTCAAATTTATCATGTTATCATATTTTATACTTATGCATATTTCCTCATACTCATTATATTCCAAGCATAATTGCATACATTTTCTTGTGCCTATATTGTCTAATAATATAGGTTCTATCATTCCTCCATCCAATCGTGGCTAGTGGATTGATCAGCATTGCTTAACTTTTGGTGAGTTCTAGTGATTTGAGGACCTTGTCACGCATGTCTTTTATTGCTTTATGTCATTTTAGTTTTCAGATTATTTGTGAGCTAGGATTTGTTCTAGTCACATCTATGATTATTAGAGGCGTGTTGTGTTCCCCTATAAACGATTCGAGCTAAAATTGATTATTGCTCTTATACAGTTCGAACTATCTATGGAATAAACTTAGTAGCTTTCCACATTTTACCGTCTTTATACTTTGATTTTGGTATCTTATTAGATATAGCTTGAGATTTATATTCCATTATGCTTTATTTCAATTATGTTGTTATATTAGTGTCATGCTTATCTCAAATGGCATGTTTAGAGTCTTTCGTTATTCTATTCTCCATGTCACATTTAGGAGTAGTTTGAATCATGACACTTTTTCTCTATGGAAATGACATAAATAAGCTAAAATTTTAACAAGTGGACTAAATGAATGTGCTCGTACAAGTTTAGATGAGGCCAAGTACGGACTGTACAAGGTCCTACGGTCCGTAAAAGGCAATCGAGGTCTTGGACGTTTGAATTTTTTGAAGTCTTTGATAGGATTGCACGAGCCGATGGTATGGCTCATGAATGGTTGTATGGGCCGTAACACTTGGTCATTGAGGGATGTTTGGGACTTAGAAGGAATTCTTGACTCAAGATGTACCAAAGATCGATGGCTCGTGGAAGGATTGACGGGTTGTGGCTCAAAGTTTGGAATCTTGATCTCCAGTATCTTGGTCTACAATTGACCAATACTATGCGTCAGATCTTGTACGGACTATACATGGGTCCATAGGGTCAATTCAACAAATTTTAGTTCAGGGTTATTTGGGTATTTTAATACCCTTTTAAAACTATGTCATTTCTAGATTATTCCTAAGCCCTATAACTAATTTTACTCTTCAAAAATCTCCATTCCCTTTCATTCTCTCAAAATCTCGAAAGCTTGCAAGGTTTTCTTCTCCAAGGATTCTCTCTAGGTGATTTAGGGTTTCTTCAAGATTTTAAGTCTCCTCTTCCAAGCTCATGGCTAAGTTCATTAAGGTATGTGGGAAGTTCATCAATGGATCCCTTTTCATTCATTGAATCCTAAAGAATCCTCTATTTTTCTCTCCTATGATTCCAACCCAAATTTTAGGATTTTGCATGATTTCTTATGGGTTCAATTGTTTATGAATAAATTCATTATATTTGATCTTATTTGCATGATTTGATCTAAATTACATGTTTTTAATGATTTTCACATGAATCCATGCCACATGAATGTTTTATGATTTTGAATTAAGCTTAAAGATATGCATGCATGCATTATGAATCAAAGAATTTATGGATCAAGAATGCTTTTAGATTAAGTATCAACATGTTTTATGAAAAGGTTGCTTCCATTTGAATTATTCTCATTATGAAAAGAGGATCATGATTTAGATGTCTTAAATAAGTGTCTTTACGAGTATGTTATGAAATCATGATTTAGAAAGGATCTATTATGAAGGTTACGATTGAATTGGTATTACTATATTCTTACCATTTCTAGTATTATGGTTATGATATGATTATGCTTATTTCTATTGGGAGTTTACTTAGCACCGGGTGGACTTTGTGATGGAGGCTCACCCATTAGTTGAGACATAGTTCTTTACTAGCAATTCTCTTGTCCCATAACTATGTCCCCCTAAGGACTTTGTCCGATTGGACATAGCTAGTGGATCCATCTAAACTTAAGAAAATATGGTCCTTACCTTGGCAAGTAAGCCATTCTCTTTTCAGTGTGGTAGTAGTACACTAGACTCCACGTTATACCTCACATGATTTATGTTGGTTCACGGTAAACATCCCACAAAAGAATATGGTCTTCCACAACAGTTTGTGACTTCCTCAAAGATTATGATTTAAGCTTATGTTATGATTTTCAAGTATTGCATTGACCTTGTTTTATGTCTTATGATTTCAGCTTATCAAATTTGAGATGTTTTACTTGGTCATGCATTACTACATCTTCAAATTTATCATGTTATCATATTTTATACTGATGCATGTTTCTTCATACTCACTATATTATAAGTACTAATGCATACATTCTCTTGTGCCTATATTGTCTAATAATATAAGTTCTATCATTCCTCCATCCAATTGTGGCTAGTGGATTGATCAGCATTGCTTAACTTTTTGTGAGTTCTCGTGATTTGAGGACCTTGTCACGCATGTCTTTTATTTCTTTATGTCATTTTAGTTTTCAAATTATTCATAAGCTAGGATTTGTTCTAGTCACATCTATGATTAGTAGAGGCTTGTTGTGAGAATTAGTAGCTTTCCACATTTTACCGTCTTTGTACTTTGATTTTGGTATCTTACGAGATATAGCTTGAGACTTATATTCCATTTTTTGCTTTGTTTGAGTTATGATTTTATCTTAGTGTCATGCTTATGTTGAATGGCTTGTTTTGAGTTTTTCATAATTCTATTCGCCATGTCACGTTTAGGGGGTAGTTTAGATGGTGACACCTTTTCTCAATGGAAATGGTATAAATATACTAAAATTTTAACAAATTGACCAAATGAGTCTTTTCTCAAAGTTCAATAACATATTTGAGCTTTTTTCCTACAATTATAGTTTACATATTAGCATGGCAGCGCAAGGACAAAATGAAAACTGTAAGATCTACGTGTTAACAACAATCTTTGAAATTTACTTTTTATCAATAATTTGGATATGAGTAGGACAATAAGCAATGGAAGATGTTTAATGCATATCATTTATGCTTTGACTTTATTATCATTATATAAATAAATTGATAAATTTAGTTATGCTTTGATTATATTTGATTTCAAAAATATGTATATGTCATTTATATTAGATATCAAAAATGTTAAATCAAGTTAAATATCTACATAATATGCACTGGATATGATTACACTAAATATTTACATAACATGCTTCATTGTTTGTTACATTAATTTTGTGAAATATTATAACAGAAAGCTTATTAGGCAAGCCAAAATATAGATATGTGTGAAATATATTTGTGTTAGCAGTGAAATCAAATTCTATAATGAGTTAGCAAAAGAAGGTTCTTTCATTACCTGAAAACAAGCAAAACTAGTAAATTATGACATGTTTAAAGTTACTGTAAAATAGGAAAAGAAAGTGTAATTTTAAAGAAACAAAGAAACACAAATGAACTTGAAGTTATAGGTATATTTTACACTGCTTGTATTGCTTTATTAATAACAATATTATTTTATTATAAGTCTATGAATGTAAATATTTCGGTTAAGCTTTTGATTTCTTATTTTACATCATTCTTGGATATTTTGTTACTAAGAAAATTGAATGTGTTAGCGTCCTTTACTAAAGGTGTTGTGATTACTTTGTTATATTAATAGTAAATAGTAGGAATTAAAATTTTAATGTTTACTAAAAAATTGCTTACCTTTGTTCCATTACTATAAAAGTCACTGAAATATTTACGTACAAGGCACAATGTCAACCAGTTGTAAATTTTTCTTTTCTTGCAATAGTTAATATGTCAGGATATTACAAGAGAAAAAATCTAAAAGGGAGGGAGGAGGAAAAGTGGAATGAAAAATTATGCATTTTATGAATGTTTGTAGGCATGTAAATAAAATAAAAATAATCACATATTTGTGCAAACCTAAATTTATATCTTACATGTACATTATTAAATAAGAGCATCAGTGTTCGTCATCTCACTAATTACCTCAATAAAATCTATATGTAAATTCACATTTGCGATTTTTTTTTTTAATCTTGAATGTGAAATGACATCCCCTTTTTAGTTCATATGGTGTTCATTTATTGAAGTGTGAGTTCTTTGTACCAATGATATCTCATTTTATATTCTACATTTTAATTTTATTGTTGTTAAAAATCACTTTGAAAATCATGGCTTGTTAGTATATTTAAATTTGGAAGGTATCGAAATTGCTTGGCCCAATACCAATTAAGTTTCCTTTCATGTAAATGACATACTTTTGAAGAACTTTCACTATAATTTAAATGTATAAAAAGAACAAAATCAGAAAGCAAGTTCTTGTTTATTTTTTAACTAGTTTGATATACGTGTGTTGCACATGAATATCAAATCTTGTAGTACACTATTTTTTTAAAAATAATTTCAATATTATTAAATAAAAAATTTAAGTAAACAATTACAAATTTATTTTATTTTTACCTTTAAACCTATTTCTTCAAAACTTGTATCCTCTCAGACTGTTGTATCCCTTCGTTTGCGTTTCTTCATGAACTACCTATAAAAACTAGGTAAATTATACCCGTTGTTGTATCTTCTTTTTCGTGACAAATTTCATCCCCAATTTCTATGAAACTTCGCCAAATCCTTGGAAATCTACTTTGGATCTTCACCAAAAAACTAATGAAACAAAATTATAATTTTCATGTAGTTTTTCCCCATTCAACATGTCAAAATAAAAAAACTATTTCAACTGCTCAATTATTATAAAACTGATCACAACTATGACAATTCTTTGGTTCGTACCTACTTCTTTTTGTGGGTTTTTCCCTTTTGTCATCACTTTATATGACAATTTAAGTTTGTGTTTTATTCAATAATATGTAAAAAATTATCGTTTATGAATTTGTATTGAAATATTTTTGTGTTTTTTGTTATGAAAACTTTTTAAGCATTCTTGATGGAGTCAGAATTGAGGAAGAGACAACAAAGAGAGAATAAATTTCACCACAACTTGATAAGGTACGTGTACGTATTAATATATTTTATTGGGAGTTGAAATATTGTTGTATTAGTCATATCTCAGAAATGTTGTAAAGTTTGACGTATATGAAAAAGTCACAACCCTTCGAAAAAGTCACAACTCTTTGAAAAAGTTGCAACTCATCAGAAAAGTCACAATCCTTCAATGTGAAAAAGTGTCTGCTTTTAATATATTTTATAATATAAATAATTATAGTATAAAATATTTTATAGGATTTGCGCTAAGACTTTTGATATTATTACTTATCCAGCATCTTTGATGATGCAATTCAGATTGCACCAAGGCCGTTCACTCGAAGTCAAGCTCGGGACCTTCAAAGAATGCAAATTTTGTTCATGAAGTTAGAGTTTCTTGAACTTGTGTTGATGGAAAAGAAAGGGTTCCATGCCGTAAAGATCGCTTGAGGAAGTGAAGGGGAGACAGTTGAAGAAGCTGCCACTTTAGGCGAGTAGGATCCATTCGGCGACTCGCCCAATGGCTTAGGCGAGGACCCCAGCTCGCCTAAAGTTGCAGAAGTCCCAAGAGAAGGGGTCATCTCGCCAATACAATCGGCGACTCGCCAAGTCCCTTAGGCGGGGTCGACCCAGCTCACCCATTTTCTATTTTGGGCCACTTTTGGGCCTCTTTTGTTATAATTACCTAAAATTATAAACAACTAGTTTGGGTTCTCATTTTAGGTAGACTATTTTGAATATTGATATTGTGAAACTCATAAATGAGTGTTGCAAGCTTGATACATGCTTTGATTGAGTTTTGCTTAGAAACATAGGTTGCGAGGTGAATTCAATTCCCTCGAGGTCTTCGTAAGAGTTAGGTGCTTCTTGTAGGATTAACGGATTGAGATATTAAAGTTTAATATACCTTTTGATTGCTTTCTATTTCCTCTTTTTGTGTCTATCTAACTTTATTTCTTGTCTTTGATTTCCGCACTTTCATTCGTAATTCATAGTGAGAATTATATCATTTGGTATCAGATCTGTGCTCAAATTCATTTGTACGATTCTTGTAACACCCCGGCCTTAGAAAGGGCTAAATTTAGAAAGAACTAAATTGGAAAGAACTAATTTGTGATTTGTTCAAGTTAAGCTTAAGTTGTGAGTTTTGGGTCAACTTCAAATGACCATAACTTTTAGTACATGATGAGTTAGGTAGCCCATAAGATATCACATGAAAGGTCTTTGAATCTTCTTTCTAACGCCACCAGGTTTGCTAAGTTTAGAATTCGAATGAGAGAGATATGCTCGTTTGAAGTCAGCCTGTCCAGTTAAGGAAAATTACCCGAATAAGGGGTATTTTGGTCTTTTCCTTACCCTATCAGCTTTAAATGTTATTAGTAATATTTTAGGGGTCTAAACAGATTTGGATCAGTTTTGATAATCCCAAATTCGCTTAGGGTTTTGAGAGGAGTTCAAGAGGAGAAAAGAGGAAAGGTTCAAGGTGTTCATCAAAGTTCTTGAGATTAGTCGAGGAATTTCGCAAGGGTTTGTCCCTAAGAGGTATTAAGCTCTCATAGTGTTGGGTTCGTTCACCCACACACCAATCATGTGATTTTAAATTCGTAATTTCATTCTTGAGGTTGAATGATTTGTGTTCTTGATGAGTTTCTTGAAGTTTTGTTCTTAAATCATTAATAATGAGTTTGATGAGTTCTTGAGATGAATGTTAGGAGTTTGAGGGTTGTTTTGAGTAGATTTTCATGTACTTGTGTTGGGTATTCGAATCTAAGTGAGTTTGGAAGAAACTATTTGATTCTAGGCGAATTAGGGCCAATAATCAACTAAGAAAATTTGTCGGGAAGTTCTGGGGAGAGGCTGGGGCGGCGCCCCCCAGATGCGCCAGAAGGTCCGGGACGGCGCCCCAGTAGTGAGCCAAAATTGAGTCGTTGAAGTTTAGGGGCTGGCGCCCCACACTAGCAGTGCGCCAAGGTCGCCTGCCCCCACCCTTTTTCCGTCATTTGCTCCGTCTGAGTCCTCTAAAAGTGTACCTTCATTCCCTTCTGATTCTAACTAATCTAAACTACATTTCAACATTGTGAGATCATTCATAACATGAATCATGACCCTTGAATTCATAATTCAAATTCAAGGTAGACTTAAGAGTAAAGTCTTGATAGTTCTTTCGAGTCATTTTGAGAAGTCTTTTGCAGCTTTTTAAAACTTGTTTTAAGACTTGGGTACTTGATTATGAGGATGAGGAGAGTTGAGTTTCATTTTTTTCAAATTGAATATATGGAAACTAAGTATTCCTAAGAGTAAATGTTTTTACATTTAAAATGAGAGGAAACATCGATTTCCAAATGAGTTCACGAGGAGTTTTTGAGTATGATCTCTTTTAAGAGATCCTTTTGAGTAATAATCTCAAAGCTTGAGGATGAGGAAATTTTTTTAACATATGAGCTGAGTTATATTTTGGGAGTATAATTGAGCACCGATATGGGGACGAGTTCAAACAAACTCAAAGTCCTCATAAACCATGCAGCCAACGTGGGTAGAAAGGGTCATACTTTTTTGATGATTCCTTATTGTTTTTTAAGTATAGCT
This sequence comes from Solanum raphanifolium, assembly GCA_036250405.1. Taxonomy (NCBI): domain Eukaryota; kingdom Viridiplantae; phylum Streptophyta; class Magnoliopsida; order Solanales; family Solanaceae; genus Solanum; species Solanum raphanifolium. The sequence continues at coordinate 591 of JAJOOE010002770.1, read as the reverse complement.
TAGTTGATCCACTTAGATGAGGATGTCTTATACTCCGGCAAGGTCTAGGACAATACTGGCAGCATGGGCAAGACGTTGTATTATCACATAGCTCATAGTGATGGTTGTCGGTTTACACGCTGATCCCTCTATGATGGCATTCTTCTTCCTCTCCGACTTTACGATATTATCCTTGCTAGTTTGATCTCTCGAATTAAGGTTTCCGATTGGATTGGTTATAAGTCTACCATACTCTACCATACTGTAGAGAAAAGAATGCATGTTCATCCGGACATTGAGAAGGAAGGTCAAACCAAATCCGGTGTCAACACTTGACTGACCGGAGGACCTAACTAGCTTCAACCGAGTTTTCTCCCAAATTGAGTTATTTTGTATCTTTATATACAAATTGAGTTATTATTGTATTTTTAAATACATTGACTTGTTATCTACTGTTTTAAATGCTTTATATAAACTGCATCTTTATTGTTGTTTTTATACTGCATTGAGTTGAGTATCCATTAGTTAAAGTGAGTATGGTTCCTCCTTTCCATGTTTAAGTTGTTATGTTATGTTCAGTTTCCCCTTACATGCTCATACATTCAATGTACT
>JAJOOE010002769.1:0-25440 GCA_036250405.1 Solanum raphanifolium | reverse complement strand
GTTTTGTACGGATGAAAGAGAAACGAATTATGCATTTGAAGAAGAGAGAATAACGATAGTTAAAAAACGGATTGATAAAATATCAAGGAAGGAGTATCTAGAATTCTGGTTATACGATCTTATAGGTCTTAAAAGAATTACTTTGCCTTTTTATTTCTACCTATTTTATTGTTTTCCGTAAGAATTCTATATAGAAAAAAGATATACTATTATTATATATGTATTATTTTGATCCTTAAATAATATATTTATATTTTTTCTTCCCTGTCTATATTTGTTTTGACTTTTTATATATAACAACTGGTCGAAGTAGGGATGACAATGGGGTAGGGCGAGACGATTGCGAGGTAAAGCAGCAAAGTATTTAACCCGTCCCGTCCGTATAACAAATTATTTTATTCAACTCGCTCTGCCCCATCCCGCATAGACTCGGTTCACCTCGCCCCACCCATTATATCTTTTTTTCTTTTTGAACTAACTAGGATATTAAAAGATGAAATCATAACATGCCTTATACAATTGTGAATCTTATACTGCAAAAAATGTTAAACTACAAAATAATTGTAATAAAAAATATTACATTTATTTATTCTATATAATAACTACAAAAATTGGTGAAATGAAAAAAAAAGGAAAAAAAAAGAGAAAAAAAAGAGAGTAAGATTAAAATAAAATCGTCAAACAGAAGACCAAAAAAATATTATATAATGTGAACCTAGTGAATCGGAGAACTAAACGTGAAGAATTGAACCCATGATTTGAATACTACTGGTGCATCAATATTATGAGTTGATAAAAATAATAAAATGTGGTGGTAGCTGGAATCGAACTACAATCGTGTGGTTGGTCACAATGGCTTTGTACCTACAGCACTAACTGCCTTTTATGCTCTCCATGAGGGTACTTTTATTTATATTTTAATTTCTTCCAGTTTTTCAAAGTATATATATACATGATTTTTTCCAAAGTTAACGGGTGCACATGCACCCCTACTTTTATATGTGGGTCCGTCTCTATTTCCGGGTCAATCAATTAAAAATTAAGAAAAAATGATAAATAATATATACTACTAATACATCAAATATGATATGCATCCTATTTGTTTTAAGATAAAAAAAAAATTAATGCTAAATTATGAAGAGTAAATTAAAAAATTAAGTATGTTTATTGTTGCTTCCAATTGCACATGCAAGTGTACGCGATCGCACAAGTAATATAGTGTCTCTTAAAATAACCGGATTATCGAACCCAAATGACTTTTCAATTAACCATTTACTAAATTATATTAATTCTAATTATTTATTTAAGGGAGGATTTCAGAAGATGGATATATATTAACTAAACTAAAAATAAAGATAAAATAACTAAAAAACAATTAACTAAGAAAAGATAGATGTTTACACAATCAATGAATGAATCGATCTAGGATTATGATTTAACTAACAATCATGTTTAGCATCAATTTCATCAACTTATTTGATTATCTAGTTGCTGATTCACGGGGTTGATAATATAGTCATGATCTCCCGACCTCTAACCATCTACCACAATTGACAGCCTAACTACATCGTTGAGCGGGGATAGACTGGACCAACTATGGAGCATTAAGTTGTCTTCCCGTATTTGAGTCAAGCAAGACACCTAGGTATATCCCTATCCTAGACACAAATCTATTCAATTGACATGCAAGAAAAGATCATGCTCCTCATATTCCACGTTCTATCCTCTTATTCCTCTCCCGAGTTCAATTCGGACAATGTATTTATTCTAATGGTGATCAAGCATCAAAATAGTAATTACAAGAATATAAGAACAACCAATATGATAAATAATTATGCTGAATCAAAATCACTAAACAATCATATTGTAAGTAAATATAATCCAAGAATGAGAAGTTTAACTCCACATAGACATAGAGCAATTACAACGAATCATTCAAATAAAAGATGTAAAATAAATAGAAGAGAAGAAAAGATGAAACCCTAATCAAAAGTTAAAATCTACATTGTATCCTCCTCCCTCAATAATTATTCTTATGGACTATTTATAAATATAAAAAAATCCTAAATAAAATAATTGAGTCCAAAACAAATTGAGAACCCAAAACCTTAACAGAGTTGAATTCCTGCCTGAACAGTGCTTCGTCCACCGCCGCAAATTGGGAATTCTTGAGATGCTGCCATGTGGCACAACTATGTGGTGCAGTTCTTTACTTTCTCGCCAACTTCTGCATATATAAATATTAATAAAATATTTACTTTAATCTGCTTAATTTCCTTCTTCAATCTTCTATCTTTAATTATTGTTAGCTCCAAACTTCTTTATATTTTCACCAATTTAATCCTACAAATAAAATATATTTTTTAGCACAATTCATAAAATCCAAGTTCAAAAAGGACAAATATAAATACTAAATGTGAGACAGATAATGATTAAAAATATGTATTTTGGCCTTACATCATTTATCATCTTACAAGTATAATTAATTTTTTTTTCATAATTGAAAATATATGTAATCGATATATTTACTTATGGTAGAGTCAGTACTAATAATTCATTTATATAAAATTGAATTTATAACATTTTATAGCTATTATTTTATTTAATCTGCATAAAACATCAATCCGCCCTGCCTCACATCAATTTCTTGAATGATTATTTCAATACGCCCAACATAGCCTTAAACTCGTACCCAATGTTGGTTCTTAACAATTTGATTTTCAATTTAAATAATAAGAAAATGCTTATAAAATAAATATATGACTTCTCCAACAATTTGACGCGATAATACAATAATGTAACTTTACAAATGCTCATAAAATAAAAACAATAATAACTAACATGAAAATAACTATACAAGTGTAACACAAAAGAAATTAAGAGAACTATGGTTCTTATTTTAGGTTTTTGACATTTTATATAATGTGAAGTTGTGAACTCAAAGTCATTGTAAGCATGATTTGAAGGCTAAAGAAATAATGTAATAACTAGTAAAATATTGAGATTAATATTTAATATATGTGTACGGGCAAAATAATAAATTACTAACTTCTTATTGTGTTATCAATTTACTCAATATTAAAAAAAACATATTCGAAACAATAAATTGATGATATATTTTTTTATAAAATCATTAAAAATTATTGACACAATAACCTAATAACAATCAACATCGTGTACATATATATATATATATATATATATATATATCACGACACAACCCATCTGGTTGTGCGGGCACCTACTCTAACACCTAAGTAGGAGAACCCTCATATCCCAATAATTTAAAACATGCGGAAAAATTAAATAAATGGAAATAAAATATACTAACGGAATTTTATAAATAAGAACTTTTAACACAATTGGTTAAGACTTGTAAAATAATTAACACCCACAAGGATCTAGTCTAAACAGGTACAAGAGCTACTAAGAGTACAAACTGGACATAATAAATAAAAGACACAGCTCCCACCATGCGAAAGGAAAAGTAGAAGCTGCTGTAGAATTCTTCATCAACACCTAAGGAAACATCACCGATGTGCATCAAGACTATGTCAAAAGACATAGAAAGAGTAGTATCAGTACAAACCACATGTACTGGTAGGCATCTTCGGTCAACCCGATACCCACCACATAACATAAGAAAACAACTAATAAGATCATGCAATAAAAACCCCTCACTTCTCCACCTTTACCCTCTCTCAAAAACCAACGAATCACGTTAGTACTCTAACTACTAACCACCTTTCTGGTCAACCTACTTACTAGGTTCTTGATCATAGCCTAACCATTCTAACACATAGAAAAATCCCAAATTACAACTACAAGCATTCCAAGTAACCGCTCACGTCAAACCCTTACTTCCTCTTCATATTACCAGTCACGGCCACATAATACATTACATCATGCATTCTAACCCCTAACCACAAATACCTTTCTCCCAAGTCAAATCCACCGAAGCACTTACAACATGTACACTACCCTCACTCCTTCCCATTAGCACATATGACACCCTTACTCGAACATTAACAATTCTTGAAATGTTGACTCCCCACATCCGTATCACCCCCCCGGTTAGGTGTGCCCTTTCCGGTTCACATTTCATCAAGATACATATCAAGTTTACTCAACATAAAAGAACAATCAAACATAAGTCCTCATAAAAATAAAACAACTCTGGGAAAATACAACATCAATTATCATTACGAACAAGGTACAATTACACAATCCTCAAGGCAAACAATTATGTCAAATCATTGGTCCTCTCATGGAACCCAAACCCAAATAATTAGCATATCAAAACGTGGTAACCGATCCAATGATTATGTCGAAATGTGTCAATCGATCCCATAATTATGCCAGAACATGGCAATCGATCCAAGTTAGTGTGTCGAAATGCAACAACCGATCCACAATCACAATCACAATGTATATCATCACAACCACACAACAAGAGTGTTTCACAACATATAATTCTTCGTTCATGCTTACTTACAGTAGGTGTGATAAAAAAGCTTTGTTCACATTCATGTACATATTATAATGAAACAAGAACAAGCCCACAACACACAATCATAGAATCACCACCATCCCAAGGAACTACTCATCGCCACATATCATGTAAGCATTAATTCAACCATACCTAGCCCTAGTTCATCATCTAAGGCTTCTTCCTAGGATTTAACCATATTTCGTTCGGTGCACGAAGGACTAAGCATAAATCCTACCATTGATTTACATATATTACGCAGTGAGCACAGATTTATAACTACTCAATTCATAAAAACATAGCCTACCTGGACGCCAAGCAACTGCACGGAAATTTGGCCTTTGATTCTTGCTTTTAGAACTCGTAAGGGTGATCTTGACAAGAAATCTCGACATCCTTTCGCTAGAAATCTCTCTCTCTCTACCCTTCCCAAGCTTGGAGCAGCTTTTTGGGGGTTTCTAGGGTGTTTTGCGACTAATTTAGGTATTTTAGGAAGAAGAGGGAAATAAGAATTCACGTTATTTACATTCTACCTCGCCTATCCCAACCTGGCGACTATTTATCCCGCTGTGGCACTGCCGCCCTAGCAGCATCTGGCCCGCCCTGGCGGATCAGTGGCCCATAATTTCCCAAATTTTTGCTTTTCCTAATTAACGACAGTTTGGGTCGTTACAATAGATTCCAATTTACCCCTCGTTCGTCCCCGAATGACTAGTGCACGGATAATCACACCCCTATTTCAGAGTACTTCCAAACTAACGAATAGGGCCATCACGGAACCACGAAGAATGGTGGCTTTTGAAATAGCTGACACAAGAAAGGTACTATACCCAAAGACTAGAAGAAAATTGAGGTAACACGCGAAGAAACGAATGTGTTTAAATTACACAGTCTAACCCACCAGGGCGGCAGCCCTCCCACTGAGGCAGGGCCGTTGTGGCGAGGATCTCCCGCTGAGGCGAGAGATCGGGCAACAATAAAGGGGGAAAAGGGAAACATTTTTCCCATTTCTCCCTAAACTTCCAAAAACTCTCCCAAAACTCCTCTCAATCACTCTCCTCTGAACGTCAAAACTCAGGTAATATTCTTGTTCCTTATGCTCTTTACTTTTGTACTTGATTAACAATGATTGCATGCCGACTAACTGATTAAGTTGAAATGGTTTTTGGGTAGTTATGTGAAAATGAAAATAGGTTGCTAGTTTTGATAGATAAACGTAGCATGGACACTTCCCTTACATCCCCAACGTCTCCACAACGTCCTGGGCGTAAAGATTTTGTAGAAATACGGTTAAATCGATACCAAAATTGGTGGGGTAAGTTGAAAGGTCTCTTGATATAAATCTCAGATTTGGGCAACATTTAGGGGTTATTTTGTTGAAATAATTGTATATTTAGGTTCTAGGGTAGTTAATATACTCTGATCTGTTGAAATTCTGTCGAAAATGGGGATTTTGGGACGAATAGGCGCCATGATCGCGCCTGCTGTTCATCCTAGATGAAGGCCGCTCTGGTGACCTTCATCCCGCTACGGCGGCCTTCATCATCCCGCTCTGGCGGGATATTTTTGTTTCCCCTTCAGCCCGCTAGTGTCCAGTCCCATGGAGTTCTAACGTACATCTTCCAATCCTTGAAGATTTCTCTAAATGGCAGGGTTAAATAAGGACAACCTACATTTCGTTCGGTTCCCTGATGTCGCGAGTCGGGAAAGGCATCACGACAATAGGAATACAAGCTTCTGCCGCGAGAGAGGTTTTGTTTTGCTTAAGCTGGAGGAGAAGACGCCTGCCTTTTATGCTCGTCTAATGGAGTTCGGATGGACTCCACTAACTGAGGCTCCCCCAGATACACGTTCCACTTGGGTGAGAGAGTTCTACGCCATTCTGCCCACTGTGCGATGGGACGATCCTCACCCCATCATCCGTATCTGGGGAGTTGACATCCCCCTTAATGCCACAGCCATTAACGAGGCATTAGAGTTGCACGAGGTTCCGAATGTTGAGTACGAGGCTAAGCTGCGGGAGATAGACCTGGGTTGGCTGAGGGACACCCTGATTGAGCCTGCGCGCTGGGATCAGGTTTACTAGGCTACTACCGAGGGTATTACTAGCTCAGATTGGTCATCTGACGCTAAGAGGTGGCTACACTTGGTGACTAGGAGGATCCGCCCGTCAGGGAACCGTATCAACGTGACCTTTCCTCGGTCCTTGGTGGTGGTGTGCGCTATACATGGCATCAAGTTGAATGTGGGAGCGCATATCATTTCGGATTGGAAGATGTTCTACCGGGGTAACAAGAAATATTTCTTCCTACTGGGACTTATTACTCCGCTGTGCAAGCGGGCGGGAGTGCCACACCTCGACACCGATAAAGTATTACCCATGGATCCCCCTTTCCACCCTCTTTTGATCAGGTAAGGTTCTACTTCCAGGAGCAAGAGGAGGAGAACGGGCAGGGCTAGCAGTAATAAGGCGACCGTGTATTCAGAAGACGAGGCCCCACTCTCAGGTGCACGGGTCGAGAAGGATCTGCCAGCCGTCCAGAAGAGGTTGGGGAGTGACTTTGCTGACTTCACCCTAGTTCCAGCCAGCACTGCCCTAGAGGTTGAGATGCTCTACCATGAGCTACTCCAGGAGCGGAGTAAGGGTCTGGAGAGAGATCGTCTGATGGTTCGGATATGGAAGACCGTGAGGGCCATATTCACTTGCGTTGCCCCTGGTCAGGAGCTTCCCCGGGTCGAGAAAGGAGATTTCCAGCACTTTACTTTTATGGACGAGGCAACGACCATCCTTGTACCTCCAGAGGATCTAGACTCAGATGTTGACACCACCCAGTCTGAGGATTCTTGATTTGGCTTTCGCCCTTCTTGGGCTTGTAAATTTTTGGACAACTTCGTTTTTATCTTTTCGCCTTTCTTATGTTTTGTAAGCACTTGGATGCTAGATTTCTTGCTTTTTCCATAGTAAAAGGTTAATCACTAAGTTTTATAAACTATTCTCGATTGCTGAGGTTCTTATCGGGAAACTTGGAAAACTAGAGAGGGCAGGCTGAGGTTCTGCCTCGCCTCATCCCGCTTTGGTAGAAGAATTCCCACTCTGGTGGTCTTGCCCTGGCGGGAATAATTCCGCTCCAGTGACAAAAACGGAAATAGAACCTCTATCAAGATTTTTTTTCTAGGTTTTCTCTCTTTTCTAAATTTCACCAAGGTTCTCAGCTTTACCGAACAAACTTATGATAATCGTGTGAACTAGGAGAAATCCTTGACTACTCCAAGTCAAACCCACAATACGCAACCAATTCATTCTTATTAATTCAGCACCATAACCCACACATCCCCAGGATACACCCAGACATTCACGCGGTTATTACACAAGCGCAAGACACGTTCAGATCTTCCTCACAAATTGCCTCGTAGTTTTGTCTAAAACCTCTCATCGAATCTAGTCAGGACCTTCTTTTCGCAATAGGCTTCACAATACTCAAGTCGTTACAACTGGCATAATTTCAATCAATTAAGCCAACACATTGCACATATCAAAGTTTAGACACACATTTATAGTGCACGTAACCACATCATCACATTCAAGCAATTACAACTTTCACATTCACAGTTAATTCAGAAAATAAGAAGCACACATTCTCAGACTTCAAGTTACAACTCACAGACAAGTCCAATTCTTAATTAGTTACTTTGTTCCATTGATGACCATTACTGATCATCCATGTATTTACACCGCCCCTAGGGCCAGATACCAATTGGAACCTTCTCAGCTCCAATTTACCTTGATTGTGTTCCTTCAGTCGTAACCACGACGTCCGGTCTACTTTGCTGAGGTACCAATTGAAATCGGGAGATACCAATTGGACTCAACTCATACCACAAGCGACACTTCGCACGAAAGGAGAGAATGAGTGGAACTATTTCCTACAATGCTTCCTAGCTTCCTGAAGATTAGATGTGGACGTCAACACACCAATCCGCAAGAATCTAGTCCACATTTTGCTCTTTTACTCAGAAATCGGTAACCTGGGCTCTGATACCAATTTGTTACGACCCAACCCACCGGGTCGGGCGAGCACCTACTCTAACACCTATGTAGGAAAACCCTCATATCCCAATAATTTAAAACATGCGGAAAATTAAATAAACGAAAATAAAATATACTAACGAGATTTTATAAATAAGAACTTTTAACACAATTGGTTAAGACTTGTAAAATAATTAACACCTCCAAGGATCTAGTCTAAACAGGTACATGAGCTACTAAGAGTACAAACTGGACATAATAAATAAAAGACACAGCTCCCACCATGCGGAAGGAAAAGTAGAAGTTGCTGGAGAATTCTTCATCTTCACCTAAGGAAACATCACTAACCTGCATCCAGACTATGTCAAAAAGACACAGCAAGAGTAGTATCAGTACAAACCATATGTACTGGTAGGCATCTTCGGTCAACCCGATACCCACCACATAACATAAGAAAACAACTAGTAAGATCATGCAAGAAAACCCCTCGCTTCTCCACCTTTACCCTCTCTCGAAAACCAACGAATCACGTTAGTACTCTAACTACTAACCACATTTCCGGTCAACCTACTTACTAGGTTCTTGATCATAGCCTAACCGTTCTAACACATAGAAAAGTCCCCAATTACAACTACAAGCATTCCAACTAACCGCTCACATCAAACCCTTACTTTCTCTTCATATTACTAGTCACGGCCACATAGTACATTACGTCATGCTTTCTAACCCCTAACCACAAATCCCTTTCTCCAAAGTGAAATCCACCCAAGCACTTACAACACGTACACTACCCCCACTCCTCGCTATTACCACACACGACACCCTTACTCGGACATTAACAATTCTTGAAACGTTGACTCCCCACCTCCGTATCACCCCTCAGTTGGGTGTGCCCTTTCCGGTTCACTTTTCATCAAGATACTTATAAAGTTTACTCAACATAGAAGAACAATCAAACATAAGTCCTCATAACCATAAAACAACTCCGGAAAAATACAACATCAATTATCATTACGAACAAGGTACAATTTCACAATCCTCAAGGCATACAATTATGTCAAATCATTGGTCCTCTCATGGAACCCAAACCCAAACAGTTAGCATACCGTAATGTGGTACCCGATCCAATGATTATGCCGGAATGTGGCAACCGATCCAAGTTAGTGTGTCAGAACGCAACACCTGATCCACAATCATAATCACAATGTATATCATCACAACCACACAACAAGAGTGTTTCACAACATATAATTCTTCGTTCATGCTTACTTACATTAGGTGTGATCAACAAGCTTCGTTCACATTCATGTACGTATTATAATGAAACAAGAACAAGGCCACATCACACAATCATAGAATCACCATCATCCCAAGGAACTACTCATCGTCGTATATCATGTAAGCATTAATTCAACCATACCTAGCCCTAGTTTATCATCTAAGGCTTCTTTCTAGGATTTAACCATATTTCATTTGGTGAACGAAGGCCTACGCATAAATCCTACCATTGATTTACATATATTACGCAGTGAGCACAGATTTATAACTACTCAATTCATAAAAATCTAGCCTACCTGGGCGCCAAGCAATTGCACGGAAATTTGGCCTTTGATTCTTGCTTTTGGAACTCGTAATAGTGATCTTAACCGGGAATCTGCAATCCGTCGACATCCTTTCGGTAGAAATCTCTTTCTCCACCTTTCCCAAGCTTGGCACAACTTTTTGGGGGTTTCTAGGGTGTTTTACCACTAATTTAGGTATTTTTGGAAGAAGGGGGGAAATAAGAATTCACATTATTTACATTCTACCTCGCCTATCTCTCCCTGACGACTATTTTTTCCTTTGTGGCGTTGCTGCCCTAGGGGCATCTGGCCGCCCTGGCAGAATAGTGGCCCAGAATTTCCCAAATTTTGCTTTTCCTAATTAACGACGATTCGAGTCATTACAATATATATGAGAACAAAAAAAGTTAAAAGTTGAAATACCAAAATATCCCTATGAAATTGAGTGTCTACAATAATGTCATTAAAAAAAGTTACACTAAATTAAAATGTTGTAAAATATTTATTTAATTATATTTAGATAGTAATTATATAATATTATAGTATACAACACTAGAAAAACTAAAAGTTGTACTAAATACTATTCATACAATTAATAAATCAGTTAATAGTAAGATAGTATATACATTTAATCGTATGTCATTAGTATATGAATAACTTGAATGTTTAGGCTTCTTCTTATAGTTCGTGAAAGGTGTATTTTGAATTCAGATAGACTTAATAATGTGTATTTACTGTTTCTTGCACTTTGTATCACTTATATAGTACTTAATTATGTTTATTTAATGTCAATCTTGAATTGCTTCATCTTCCAATTTTTATTGCAATATTAACTTTTGAAATGTCAATGTACATGTAATCAATCAAGGATTTATTTTCATTCATTTTCTCCATAAACGAAGAGTTTAGAAGTTATAATCATGATTTAGTAGTGAACCAACATGGGGATGTAATCTCAATTGCCTAATATATGTTGCTTCTTGAAAAAGGTATTTGGTATATGAAATGTTTTTTTTTGTTATTTTCTTGTTGCATCTTTTAACCAAATCAAAATTAATTACTTTTGAATAAACCTAAAGATTATGTATCACATTCTAAAGATAATGGAGTTACTGGACATGTATACATGAGAATAGCATGGTTGCCTCGAATGTGGTACATCATTATTTATATACTTGTGTCTTTTTCGTATAGTTTTAGGATATCCAAATTCTTATTTCAAAATATCAAATTACTGTAATCTAAATTAACTTTAAAAATTAGTCAAGTTGACTCTCAAAAAGCGCAATATGACAACTAGAAAGGAATAGTGGGAGTAATAACTAAAATTTTTAAAACGGAAAAGGGCCTAAAATACCCCTTAACTATGCGAATTGGTACAAAATTACCCCTCTTCTACCTTTCGGGCCTAAAATGCCCTTGACGTCAACCTTTTGGCTCTATTTTCCCCCTCACCTTTAACAACCTAAATGTCACGACCCAAGGGTACCCCTAGATGTAACAGGGCACATAGAACTTCGAAAGGCACTATATAAGCCACTTAGCATATCATAACATAAAACATAGAACAATAAAGAGTAAAACGCATTTCAAGTCTTAAAAGTTTTCATAAGGGTAAGGCGGAAGTCTAGACTTGTCTCAAGTTAGCCATATATTACAATAGTCGAAATGAAAAGGGTCATAGCCCATACAACATAGTCCGAAAAGGAAATACAAGGAAGGAAACTACTAAGTGAAAACATCAGTCCTTGAATCATGAGGACTCACCAACAAGGTAGGATAAATGTTCAAAATCAAGTTTTAACCACAATGAGGACCACCTTGAGAACCGAACCCTACACTTGGGAAAAATGTAGGAAAATATGGGTTAGTACAAAAATACACTAAGTATGATATCCATGCATAAAAATCATGAAAACATGCTAAAAGGGACATTTTAGTTGAATGCATGCAATTTACTAAGTTAAAGCATCATTTTGAAGATAATGGAAAAGCATAAGTCATAAGCATATTCATTACATAGATTATCATAGCATAAGAGAAACTTACCATAAGTACCCTCAAAGCATACTTGTGCAATGTATGAATAAGATCCCATAATCCCACCCATGCTAAGTAAAGCTTCTTGAGTAAACATAGTTTATAATTCATATTCTTGTTCATAGTGGGAATAAGGCTTAACCGACATAGACCATGTGAGCTTAACATGGAATCCGGTGTTACCCACACCGAAAAGGGTTGTCCTACTTGCCTAAGGTAGAACCATACTCTTAGCTTAGGTGGATCCACTAGCTAAATAACCTATGGGGGCACATAGTTTATAGGATAAGGAGATTGCTACTAGAAACCCCCCATTTCTAGCAGGGGAGCTTCCATCTCAAGAGATTCTTTCTAGAAATCCGACCTTTCTAACGGAAGAGCTTCGATCTCATATTCAATATCCACTCGATGCTAAGCATTTATCCCATGGAGTACATATTAAGTCTTGACTTAAGTTCATATTCATGGAAGAATGCCTTGACACTCAATCCAACATAATTCATAAGATAGCTCATAGATTCAATAGGTGAGAATAACCTTTCAACCTTATAATCATCATACCATATTCATACATAGGTGTGTATATGAGAATAACCATTCAACAACACAACAACTAGATCATAATCATAATCACTTTACTCTCAAAGTGTTCTTAAAGAATATGCATAAATCTCATAATTATGCATAATTCTCATACTTTGCCCTTCAAGAATCAAATATCATATTCCATCAACACATCTAGAATTACTAAATTAGACATGGATAATAACATAATTCAAAAAGCTTAATTACTACAAGCATAATCTCGCAATATCATTCTTTCATCAATTCACCACATCACAAGGTCATAAATTGGGAGTATGTGGATTTTATGGATTCTTGGGGGATTTCAACATAAAACCATAATAAATCATCAATTCAGTCACAATATAAAGTAATTAAATCAATAGAATTGTTTTTGAAAGGAATCCATGACTTGGAGTCAAACCCTAGCTTTTGGGGAATTTCTATCTTTGAAATTGAGTTTTGAGGGGACTCCATGGATGAATTCTATCCATGGATGAAGAGCTACCATACCTTAGCAATGAATTCCAATGAATTTGAGTAGAAAACCTTGCTCTTTGAACCCTAGCTCCAACTTCCTTCTTCTATATTTTCTTTCTTGAAGTTCTAGAGAGAGAATATTTGTGGAGAAGTTGGTTTTGATTTGAGATTTTTGGAATTATGAGGAAGATGACTTAATTTAGGGGTCTTAAATCACTATATAGTTAGTCTAAATTAGTATAAAATGACGTCACTTAATAACTAATTAATTTGGAAAACCACAAAGTGCCCTTAACTAATTCCACAAAACAAGTGACAGGTGACCACCCACTACCTCACGACCACGGTCCGTGGATGGACCCACGTGACGTGCTGGTGAACCGTGGGTGAGTTATTGGAGCCTATTTGTGAGGCCTTGACCCACAACCCCTCACTCACGGGGCGTGGGTTGACCCACGAGGCATGGGTCCCCTCTGTGGGTCACTGCCTAGGCAACTTCTAAGGGTCCTCCTCAAGGAACCATGGTTGGTCCTTGGGGGCCGTACCTTGACGTTCTAACACGAAACCTTATATTTTTAGGTACAGGGAGTTACATTTACGACTCTAACCCTCATGTTAAGCTCTAGTTTAGCCTACTAGTTTCCGAGGTGTTACAATATCTCCCCCTTGGGAACATTCATCCTCGAATGACGATCTAGACACTTTACGGAAATAAAGACTCAAGACTAGTAGCACATCATGCATAAAATAACTAAATAATGCACAATTCAAAGGAGGAAACTTCAACTCCATCTCAAACATAATCAATTTAACACAAGGAAGTATGAACTACATCTAACAACCCATTATGCATGAAACTCAACATTTCTCATATTCATAGGAGGAACTACCTTCTCCAACTAATAAGCATGCTCGACACAATATCATGGAGCCAATATGCAATTGCTCTCAAAAGATTACTAAAACATGTTCGACAATTCATCTCATGAAGTCAAATATGCAACTCATACTAAATGCACAACAAATGAAGAAAATCAATCATAAAAACTCATTTTCTTACTAGACATGAATTTCTCAAGAACATGCATAACATAAAGGAAATCATGGAAAAACACATATAACACACTTGACTCCCAAAACACTAAAACTCAAGAGAAACTAATTACCTCAAGCTTGAATAGGAGTAGAAGGAAAGAGATGAGGATATCGGGACTTCATATTGGCTTCGGCCTCCCAAGTAGCACCCTCAAATAAGTGATTTCTCCATAAAACCTTCACGGAAGCTATTTCCTTGTTTCTCAATCTCTTGAATTGCCGGTCTAGGATCTCTACTGGAACCTCTTCATATGAAAGACTTTCATAAACTCCCAACCCTTCTAGGGGAATAATGGATGCCGGATCTCCAATACACTTCTTAAGCATAGAAACATGAAATACCAGATTAACCAGGGTCAACTCATTTGCCAAATCCAACTCGTAGGCAACCTTCTCGATACGTTTCAAAATTTGGTATGGGCCTACATATCGGGGACTAAGTTTCCCTTTCTTGCCAAATCTTATCACACCCTTCATGGGTGAGATTTTCAAATATACCCAATCATCAACTTCAAATTCTAGATCCCTTCTTTTCACATCGACATAAGACTTTTGTCTACTTTGAGCCGTTCTCAACCTTTCTCTAATAAGTCGAATTTTCTCAATGCTTCATAAACTAGCTCGGGACCTATCAAAGAAATTTCACCTACCTCAAATCAACCAACCGGAGACCTACATCTCCTACTATACAAGGCTTCAAAGGGAGTTATACTAATACTTGAGTGATAGCTATTATTATAGGAAAACTCTATTAATGGCAAATGGTCATCCCAATTACCCTTGAAGTCTATAACAAATGCCCTTAACATATCTTCCAATATTTGGATAGTACGCTCTGCTTGCCCATCGGTTTGGGGATTAAAATCAGTGCTAAGCTTAACCTTAGTACCAAGCCCATTTTGGAATGATTTCCAAAAGTGAGAAGTAAATTGAGTACCCCGATCCGAAATAATGGATAAAGGAACCCCATGCAACTTCACTATCTCTCTTATATACAACTTGGCATAGTCTTCTGCCGAAAAGAGACCTTGACGGGAATAAAGTGGGAAGATTTTGTCATCCAATTTATAATGACCCAAATAGAATCATATTGCCTTCGGGTGCGAGGCAAACCCACAATAAAGTCCATATTTACATCCTTCCACTTCCAAGTGGGAATACTTATATCTTGGGACAAGCCTCCCGGCCTTTAATGCTCAACCTTAACTTGTTGACAATTAGGACATTTGGCTACAAATCCCGCGACCGTTCCACCTATAGACTTCCCGTAGATCAAGCTACATCTTGGTGGCTCCAGGATGAATAGAATACCGAGAACTATAAGCTTCCTCTAAAATTTGTTCCCTCAAACCATCAACATCTGGAACACATAACTAACCTTGGTACCTAAGCACCCCATATCCCCCATAGGAGAAGCCTCAACGGACTTCTTGAGTACCGACTCTTTCAACTAAACTAATATAGGATCAAGGTCTTGTTTAGACTTAACATCCATCACAAAGGACGATTCGGAACCATTATGGACCATGACACCACCCTTGGTGGAATGAACTAGTTGGACACCTAGCCGGGCCAATCTATGCACCTCACGAACCAATTCTTTCTTTTCATCCTCTACATGAGCCACACTACCCATGGACAATCTACTAAGTGCATCCGTTACAACATTAGCTTTGCCGGGATGATAAATGACACTCATGTCATAATCCTTTAATAATTCTAACCACCTTCGTTAACAAAGATTCAAGTCCTTTTGACTAAACACATATTGAAGACTCTTGTGATCGGTGTAAACATCCACATGGATCCTATACAGATATTGCCTCCATATTTTTAAGGCAAACACAATCGCCGCTAATTCAAGATCATGGGTAGGATAGTTCTTCTCATGGACTTTAAGTTGCCTTGAAGCATAGGCAATCACTTTACCGTTTTGCATGAGGACGCATCCCAACTCCACTCTAGAGGCATCACAATATACTACGAAACCATTAGTACCCTCCGGTAAGGTCAACACCGAAGCGGAAGTAAGTATATCTTTCAACTCTTGGAAGCTTTTCTCACAAGCTTTTGACCACACAAACTTAGCTTTGTTTTGAGTCAAAGTCGTCAATGGAGAAGCAATGGAGGAAAACCCCTCAACAAACCTCCTATAGTAGTCGGCCAAACCCAAAAAGCTTCTAATGTCGGAAGAAGTTAGAGGTCTAGGACAACTCTTGACGGCATCCGTCTTCTTAGTATCTACCTCAATACCCTTGCTTGACACAATAAGACCAAGAAAAGCTACAGACCTTAACCAAAATTCACACTTGCTAAACTTTGCAAAAAGTTGTTGGTCCTTAAGAACTTGCAATGCAATTCTCAAATGGTCCACATGTTCATTCTCACTCCTTAAATAGATCAAAATATCATCGATAAACACAATCACAAACATGTCTAGGTATTGCCTAAACACTCTATTCATCAAGTCCATAAACGCCGCCAGAGCATTAGTCAATCCAAACGGCATTACCACAAACTCATAGTGACCATATCGGGTTCGAAAAGCCGTCTTGGGAATATCAACCCCTCTCACCCTCAATTGGTGATAACCCGAACGAAGATCAATCGTAGAGAAATAGCTAGCCCCTTGAAGTTGGTCAAACAAATCATCAATTCTCGGAAGGGGATATTTAGTCTTGATGGTCACTTCGTTCAATTAACGATAGTTGATGCACATTCTAAGAGACCCATCCTTCTTTCTAACAAACAATACATGAGCACCCCATGGAGAGATACTTGGTCAGATGAAGCCCTTATCTAATAAATTGTTTAGCTGCTCTTTCAAGTCTTTCAGCTCCGCTGGATCCATTCTATAGGGAGGAAAATAGATAGGTTGCGTATCCAGTAAAAGGTCAATACCAAAATCTATTTCCCGCTCGGGAGGAATACTGGGTAGATCACCGGGAAAGACTTCCGGGAACTCATTTACTACCAGAACCGACTCTAGAGAAAGAGTTTCGGATTCAACATCCCTCACCCTAACAAGATGGTAAATACACCCTCTGGAGATCATCTTTCTAGCTTTAAGACAAGAGACAAATTGACCTCAAGGCATATAATTTTCCCCCTTCCACTCTATGATAGGCTCATTTGGAAATTGGAATCTGACCACTCGAGTTCTACAAATCGATAGAGGCATAACATGCATGCAACCAATCCATTCCCAAAATCACATCAAAGTCTAACATGTCTAACTCTACCAAATCCACCAAGGTAACTCTATGGGCAAAGGAAACGAGACATCTCCTATAGACTCTCTTAGCCACCATCGAATCACCATTTGTAGAAGTTGAGTTTGAGAATCAGAGAAAAGAACACAAGTAAAAAATGAGAGATTTAAACCCTGTATGGAATGAAAAACTTGTGTATCATGTGAATGATGTTGCTGATCTTCCCTATCGGACGATTGGAGTGAATGTTTTCAACGAAAAAAGGTCAAACACAAGCAGAAAATTTCTGGGTCAAGCATTGCTAAAGAAGGGGAAGAAATGGCACATCTTTATACACTTGATAAAATAAGTCCTTTTTTTCTTAGGTGGTGAGTTGAGTTTGAAGATTTATTTATCTACAAGATCCGGTGACAATGTTGAATTTGGGTTAAAAGATGTGGGTTACGGGTGGGTATTTAATGTTTTTAATTAATTTAATTAATTAATTATTAGGGTAGCCAATAGGATAGCGACACATCATAAATGAATTTGCTAATTGATGTTATTATTTAGGCTGTTAAATATGAGGGGTAAAATAGAGCCAAAAGGTTGACATCAAGGACATTTTAGGCTCGAAATGTAGAAGAGGGGTAATTTTGTACCAATTTGCATAGTAGAGGGGTATTTTAGACCCTTTTCCGTTGTTAAAATTAAGATGATATTGTTGTGTTTGACTGAACACATACTTAGTAGAATAATACATAAAATTAAGCATGTACAAATTTTATAAAAATAACAGTCTTTGAAAATGTGGGTTTAAAGATATAAAATTAGGCACGTATAAATTTTATGAAAATAATAGGAGATAAACCTACGGGCGTTTCGAGAGACTAGTATATCAATAATTGCACACCCTAGGTATTTATTTACTTGGGTGGTGAAAAACCTTTGGTTGATATAGAGACGTAATCTACGTGTCATTTGTGGCTATGGATTTTTGGCAATCCAATCCACAAAAAAAGAGCAGGCACCTGGCCAGTATTGAAAAGAAAAGAAAAAAAAATCTTGGTAAAGAAAGCAAAAAAGTTTGGGAATGGCTGCAGTGGGGATAGGTGGTGTAGTACTCCACTCTTCATTTCTGGGGAAGAAAGTGGGGATTTTGAAGCCTTTATGTTTGTCGATACGATTGAAGAAACAATGTAATTTTTCAATTTGCGGTAGCTTTGTACATGATCTTTTTGTTGGAGTTGGGGTAGGACTACCCTGTACTGTAATGGAGTGTGGTGATATAATTTATAGAAGCACACTACCCAAGTCAAATGGGATCACAGTGACTGTTCCTGGGGTTATTTTGGCTTTGGGTACCCTCTCTTACCTCTGGGCTACTCCTGGTGTTGCTCCTGGTTTCTTTGATATGTTTGTTCTTGCCTTTCTTGAAAGATTCTTTCGACCTATTTATAAGAAGGTACCTATAAATGAGTTAGTTAATTAGTTTACTTATCTTCTTTGTTCCCCAAATTCTTTATCTTATCTGCAGGATGATATTGTATTGGGAAAGAAACTGGGTGAGGGATCTTTTGGTTCTGTTTATAGAGTTTCTTTGGCAAGAAAGCCATCATCAAAGCCTGCTGATTTAGTCTTAAAAAAAGCAACTGAATATGGAGCAGTGGAAATATGGATGAATGAGCGTGTGCGTAGAGCTTGTGCTAATAGTTGTGCTGATTTTCTCTATGGTTTTCGAGAGGTACACTTGTTCATCATTATCATATATGTCACTTATTCCAATCACTTATTTATGTTGAAAATTCTGCTAGACTTCTTCAAAGAAAGGAGCAGAGTATTGGCTTCTTTGGCGTTTCGAAGGGGAAGCTACACTTGCTGATTTGATGCAGAGTAGAGACTTTCCCTACAATGTAGGTATTCCTTTCTCTTCTTACCTATAATGCATATTTTTCTCTACTTTTCAGATAATTGCAACTGCTTTGGGGACACAACATACCCATGCGAGCTCTGTGCCTATACCATGCGAATTTTTGATTTGAGGTTAATGTACAGATTGTGAAAAGATCTTAGTTTCCCGTGTCTGAGAGAAAACGGCAGATCAGGTGGAAAATAGAATCTATATATTTATAGTTGTTAAAGGATCATTTAATATTTATTGGTATAAATTAGTTTCCTAAAAAGATCTAAATGTAGGAGAAATCCCTAGCACTGATAGCTAATACAGAATGTTTTCTATTGGATGAAAAGTTCTCTTGAAACAGTATCATAACCTTCTCGGTTCAGATATAACCGAAATATCTTCATTTAGGCATTTACATGTTAAGGGAAATTAGCAAATACTGAACTGAGAGGAGTGATTTTTGATTTCGTAGTGAAAGTATATGATAGATACTGATAGGGTTAAACAACAAAAGGATGTTGTGTAAAACACTTAGAAAATGCAATTATCTGCTAATTGAAAAGAGATAAACAATATGAAGAAAATGTCCTCCTAATTGAGAAAAGATTCTACAGAAAGTTATCCATGAACATTCACCATTCACTGCATTGTTAAAACTACCTCTTCAAGTTGAGATACATAATAAATTCTGTCATATCGTACCATGTTTATATATATATGTTCAGCATATCAAAAATATTGCACATGTGACCCAATGTTTTCAAGGTTGAACAATTGCATAGTTTGTATTCATTTTCATTGATACCCATATGTGAGTTATTATAATTCATTATTTTGAATAATTGTAATTTCTTGTGTCCGACTCTTATAGAGTTGCTCCGAATGGTGAATTACTAAATTCTGATCATTTCTCTCAGAAGAACATTTATTTTTATCTACTTAAATGTTTGCAGAACTCTTAACACAATTAAGCTGTAAATTCTTTTCCCAAAGGCTAGCTTTGAGCTAATTTTATGAGCCAAATGACCCCACATATTACATAATTTACTTGCTCTACATTGTGGAAGGAAGTCTTTACAATCTGTGTCCTTCTATACAGATTTAGCCAATAAAAGAAAATAATTGACATAGACAATAACAACTAGTTGAACTAATGTTTGGTTATTATGGTGGATTCGGTGTTTGTCACGACTGTTTTTCATCTATTCTAGTCGAGATATTATGATGGTGGTCTAGAGATAAGTGTGATATTAGATATTATCTTAGAAAACTTCTGAGACAAATTATTGAGTATTGAAATAAAAAAAATAAAAAATTGGAAAGAGTCAATGAGCTGGATGGATATAAAGGAAGCTCGGCCATAAGTAGTGTCTGGTTGGGTTGCAGTTTTTGTTGTAAGTCCTTTCTGCAAAAGTTACTATCTGTTTTATCCTCTCCCTCCTGCACTCTCTCTCATGATTTAAATCATCAGGTAGAATCATTGATCCTTCGAGAGGTTCAGGACTTGCCCAAAGGTTTGGATAGAGAAAATAGAATCATATTGACAATTATGAGACAACTCCTATTTGCTTTGGATGGACTTCACTCCACAGGGATAGTACATAGAGATATTAAGCCTCAAAACATAATTTTCTCTGAAGGTAAACTGTCCTGTTAATATTTGTGGTTGAGTTTGATTGTCTACTTGTAAGTTGTAATTAATATCTCTCTGAAGCAGGTTCTCGCGCGTTCAAAATAATTGATCTTGGTGCTGCAGCAGATTTGAGAGTAGGAATCAATTATATTCCTAAGGAGTTTCTTTTAGATCCAAGGTAATTTCCTACTCTGCAAACTGACAAGTTTGTGTATGCACAACTGGAAATTTCTTGTTCAACACATGGACATTAATAACATCTATATTTTCTATTCTGTGACCTTTGTTTCTTGGAACTAATTATCCCCTTGATAAAAGGGGCATAATATATTTGTCAGCTCATAACGATGACTTCTTATCATTCTTTTCTGTTATTCATTTCAAAAACATCTCCAATCAAATTAAATAAAAGAACATGCATTTTCCATCCTTTTTATTATTAGGGTAATGTATATTCTAACCTCAACATCTCAATCTGTGTTTGTTGTTGCTTTCATGGATTAATTAAGTATGATGCCAATTTGCTCGTCGAATTTCACTTTACATATTTTCTGAATTCAATTTGTTTTGTTAATCATGCCTATATTATTTATAACCAGGTGTCCTCAAACCTCCCAAATGAACCATCAGTGCTAACCTTATAAGTTCTTAGGGGACTACCAGGAAAATCAACTTCATTTTTGAGTGTTAAAAGTGTTCTTTCTATAATGCTCAAGCTGACAAACTGAAACTTGTATGCCTAAATAGAAAAAAATTCAGGACCCGACATCGTGATGTCCCTGAAATTGAGTGATGAAATATCAGGATTTTCCAATTTAATGGGTATGTTATGTACCATAATGATTGAGTACTTTCCCTGCACATTTTAAAGAACATTAGATGACTTTGAGATTGGATTTATGGCATGTTTTTGCTTGTTAGTTTTAATTATATTAGCTTAATTTACATGAGAGATGCACAGAGTATGAATGATCATGTTCCTTATTCAATTATAAAGAAGTGAATTGATCTCTTATTTATCCCACGTCCAAATGGTCAATTTGTGTTGTTATACTAATCTGACTGTATATTGACTATTGAGATTGGTATGATTTCAAAAGTTAATCTTTGTACCATTAAAAGGTGAAGAGAAAATAGATGCATTCTGTGTTACTGATCATCTGTTTTTTGGAAGACTTTCAGGTAATACCATTTATAACTTGGTATGTTTGCATGGGTGGATCTTTTACTTAGGGATTTAGTTTACTTATTTTTCTAACTCTATCTTTTCCGGTCAAGATATGCTGCACCAGAGCAATACATTATGAGCACACAAACCCCTTCTGCACCGTCTGCTCCAGTTGCAACTGCACTTTCCCCAGTTCTATGGCAGGTTTGATGACCAGTCACTCTTTTTTTTTTTTTGATGACCAGTCACTCACTTTTGACTAATTACCTCTTTTTTTTTTCTTTTTTTTTAAATCTATAAAATTAACTCCTTGTTATGCTACTTTTTTTTAACAGCTGAATCTCCCAGACCGATTTGACATCTACAGTGTCGGTCTCATATTCCTGCAAATGGTTAGATTCAAATCGAAAGCTATTTACTATTAATATTTCTTAGACAAAATTTAGCTCTTCTAGGAGAATCTAGACATTTGAGTTCCGGAATAAAAAGAATTACAAGGAAGTGATTGTCAGTTTCTTTTAGATTTTCTTATCTAAATGTAGAAAACATGATGTGATTCTCTGAGTTAAACAAAGAACTAGTCAACCAGGATCTTGAACTTTAAGCAAAACACAGTAGTATGAAAAAACTGATGTGTCTCGTGATATAGAACATGGAATCAAGTGTTTCTAAAATGAGGTTAAAGATGATATTCTGAACTATAAAATAACTACTCACTTGTTTTAAAAGAAGCAATGACTTCAAAAGAAGTTAAATTGTGATCTGATTTTGGATGGGGAAGATGTGTTCTTGAATGATCAAATGATTTGTGGTTCCTAAAGTTACCGCTTGAAATCAATTAATGTGGCTAAGAAACCTCACACATATTTTGGAACATGATAAGGACTATCACCACTTGGTTTGGAACCAAACACAAGGATTAAGAAGAAGAAATAGAGTATAATCTTATTATTTCTAATTGTTGCTATCTAAAGAACATGAACTATGTCTTTTACAAGCATCAGAGCCCTTTATATAAGCTTAGGGTCTCTTCTTTGATGACTACATTTGCTATTCTAATAAGGAAAGAAAATAGATAAAAGCAAGGAAATAAAATGCCTATTCTACAAGGAAACAATAAAGAAATTAAAATATACCAACAAAAGGAAATAACAACTATTTCCCATTTTAAGAAGGAATAGTCTTTAACGTAGCTTCTTGGACTTCATGGACTAGAAAAGTTTCTTGAACTTGAAAATAAGTCCACACACTTATTCTTGGGCATGGAAGAACTTTTACTCGGCAGGTTAAGTAAGAAAATCCCTATATAGCTTCGCGGTTTACACAAGTACATGAGGAAGAAAATGAACGATGACCTGCAAATAGTAACTTTATGGATATTAAGTAAGAAACAAAGGTCCTTTAATTAAGGGTGGCCGTTTCATGATTTATTTGAGGAAAGGTGACTCATATTTTTGCTTTTTTTTGGGTAGGTGTAACTCTTTTGAGATTAGTGTAAATGTCACTGATTTGAAAACCCCCACATTTTCTTGTATACACAAAGGCCCCACATTCCCCATCCCTCTCTCCTTCACTTCCATAACCGCCACCTCTTCATCTGTCACTTCCTCCACCACCACCTCCTTCTCTTTCTCCGCCTCAACTGTCGCCTCCTTCTCCTCCACATCTCTGCCTCCCCTCTACTTCCACCTTCAATAGTAAATTCAACTTCTTCATTAGGTTGTTGCAAACAACTATTAAATTTCTTGGAACAACTTCAATAGTTATTGCAACAACTAAACAAATTCTAAGTTACTGTAACACATTCCGTAGTTGTAATTATCAAATTTGTTGCAATAAGACTCGGTAGTTGTTTACGACAACTTACTGAAGTTGTTGGATTTGCTGCAGAATCTCCTTAACTGCTCCAAAAATTGTATTTTCCGAATCACCTCTACCAATCTTCATACAACAAAAATAAAAATAGTTTGTAGATTAAAAAGAAGAAGAAGATGAAGAAGAAAAAGAGAGAGGGGAGGGAATTAAAAAAACTGAATTTTGAACATGAAAAGTGGGCATGTATGCATTATTTTTAAAACTTGGATAGTTAATATTTTACCCTCAATTTAGGAGTTATAAATTATTCTTTCTGAATTTTAATATTTACATTCAGGCTCATTTTAACTGAATCGTGGCTGACATGGTCAAGATCAATTTTTTGTTCAAGACTTGAGAGGTTCCTTAAATTAAATATACTCTAGAATCAAGTTTAAAAAAATTGTTGGTTTCCTTTCTCCTTTTCTTTAGCTCATATAACCAAGATCTGGATTCGCGATAACTTTAAACAAATTGCCCATTGGATGTGATCTCAGGGGCGGCTAAATGTAATCGGAGGCCTAAAACAAAATCTTAATTAGAGGCCTAAAATCTAAATAAATTTCACATGCATTTATTTAAAATTTATTTTTCTTACATTTTTAAATGCAAAGTATTACTTAATATTTTTTTATATATAAATGATTTATTCGATTTCTTTTTCAATTATTAGTTTTAAATAAGATTTATCAATTCAACATTGAAAATATAATTTTACTCGGGCAATCATTATATGAATTGTTAACATAGTTCTACAAGTAATAAGTTGACAAATTTCAAATAAGTATATAAGAGTTAGAACCATAGCTTTGATGAAGCTAATAATTTGGTTACCCCACATTTTATTATGGTTTTTGTTAGGGGTGTTCACGGGTCGGTTTGGATCAGTTATTGGTCAAATCCAAAACCAAACCAACTTAATCGGTTTTAAAATTATCAAAACCAAACCAAACCAAACCAAATATAGTATATATTTATCAGTTTGGTTGTTATCGGTTTTGGATCGGTTTGGTTTAGATATTCGGTTATTAACCATAGAAAAATTAAAAGAAACAATTCATTCAAAACGTGAAAAAGTTGACAACAATCCATTTAAAACGAAAATAGATAGAATGACTGACATTACAGAACTTTCAATCATTGAATTTACTACAAATAAAGCTTCAAAATTCATTATTATGGCCTAGAAGAAAGAGAAAGTGTCATTTTCAATCTTATAAAGAATTGTCATAAACACTCATATACATAAAATCAATAAGATAAAAAAGATGTGTGTAGCTTAGCTGGTTGACGAGAGGGAGTTGCTCGGATGGTAACCACCCCTCACTTCCAACCTGAAGGTTGTGAGTTTGAGTCACCAAGGGAGCAAAAGGGGTGGGAGCTCCTAGGGAGGGTTAAAATATATAAAAAAAAAAAAAAAAAAAAAAAAAGATA
>JAJOOE010002768.1:0-34558 GCA_036250405.1 Solanum raphanifolium | reverse complement strand
TATGCAGTATTTCGTGTGCAAAACTTCAAAACTCAACCCCCAACCCCAGTCCCCCCCTCCCCCCCCCCCCCCAAAAAAAAATAAAAAAAACTTATGGTATCTCTCTCGCAACACTTGCAACACTAAGAAGGGATTTCCTGACTAAGGAAAGTTCATATGAAATTCAGTGAACAATGCTCATATAATAGATCCAGTAATGTTAAATTTAACCCCTCCGAAACTGATAAATTTGTGGAACAGCAAAAGGTGCATATAGTATACAAAAATAAATTTGTAGAATCAGACCATGGATAAGATTAGCCATAAAGAACTTTCCTAGGGTCCAATTGTCCACTGCAATAACTTGAAGATACCGTAGAGAGCTCTTGCCGCCCCCTCCACTCCT
This sequence comes from Solanum raphanifolium, assembly GCA_036250405.1. Taxonomy (NCBI): domain Eukaryota; kingdom Viridiplantae; phylum Streptophyta; class Magnoliopsida; order Solanales; family Solanaceae; genus Solanum; species Solanum raphanifolium. The sequence goes on along the minus strand of JAJOOE010002768.1, from coordinate 34,173 downwards.
CAGAGGGTTTTAAGATAATGGGAGTTTCAACAGCAGCAGAATCCACACACAGCATTTTCTTGTAATCTTCATCACCTAAATCTGGGAGAGACTTGGCCTTTTTGTCCCAAGGATTCCAAACAACTGCATATCACATCCATATTACCCTTAAAAATACTCGATGGAGATAGAGATAAAAAGGAATAAAAAATTAAAAGAAAAAAGGTAATCACCATACCAGCATCTGCCATTCCTTCTTTCTGAAGGACATAAGTTCTCTTCTTCTCGTGATCTATTATAGCAGTTTTTGTTGGTGTGCTAAGATATACTCTATCCGTCTAACATAATGAAAAGGTCTAGATCAGCAAAATAATAGTGAGAAATGTACTCTTCCTCTTCTCAATGAAGTTTGAAAAATTCAAACAACCAAGCATATACTAAAGTGATCTAAGAGAAGCTCCTCTGGCACCTAGTGGTCCTGAATTCAAATCAAGGCGTCTATCTTCGAGAAATATGGAGAACAAGCCTAACATAGTAATATTACCTCACTATCAAATGTAATTGCATCTGCCTGCTCTGTGTATCTTTCTCCCCGCTGCAAATTATCGAAGTAGTCAAGTGTCTCCAAGCCCTCAACCCGCACTTCACTGCAAATCAAACTGCATCACCTATCTGAAAAGGATAGTGACGTATCTAGCGAAGTTCAGCTATAATTTCTTTTTTTGAACAGTTCATGATTGAATGAGCATGATATATTGAAGCGTAGGTCTGAATTCATTGCAAGAACCCCAAAAAAGGGAAAATAATATAGGTATTAAAAGTTCCAACTTGTTACCAGAAAAATAACTAGCGAACCAACAAGGCAAACCTGATATCAGAAACAGATAAATAATTACGCAGAGAGAACGTGAATGAGAATGGCTTGTTATCTATATTCCTGACACGAGGGATCAAAGTCAGCTTGCCAGCACTGAGAGAAATACGTAGCCGCACCTCAAACCTGCCACACAAGAATAGGGTTACCATTGTACATCTTGATAAATTTGTTGACTTGGGGATAGTGCATTACTATCAGCTAATAGAATGTACGACTATGTATTCTCCCCACCTATGTGGCCAGATCTTCAGATCCTCTTCTGTGGATTTCAAAATGAGATCGACAGTTGACTGACTGTTTGCTGCAGGTAGAGGAGAAGGAGAATCATCCAATAACCACACTCTGTTTCTTGCAAAACCATGTCGCTCTAAAGAACCAAAAGTTCCAAACTGCAGTACACATTTCTAGTTAAGATGCAAAACTGAAAAGGAAAGAACCCCAAAATTGCTAGTTCAGTTTGTGGGACAACCTGTGGGAAGCTGATAGGTATTCCACCTCTGAAGGCTTTAGGAGGTTTCCACAGGGTCTACGAGACAGTGCAAGAACCCATAATCAGGACAATAATTAGAGAAAAGGGCTGTAGAAGTATTGGGCAAGCAATATAAATGAATGAACAATTATCTAAAGTCAATATCTCGAGTGTGAGCTGTATGTTTAAACATACAAGCAGATCAAGTTATGTGAGAGATCTAGTAATTTTACATATTTGAAACCTGAAGAAGTTTCCTTATACCAAAGACACATTTATGTTTACACGAGCAACATGGACTGTAGTCAACATTCTATGCTTTGCTGATTTGAACTAAGCTCAACATTCCTTGAAAGATTTGACATCTCTAGATATTTAAATGGCATTTTACCCTGCATAAGAGGATAATTTTTTTTTTCTTTTTATGGACTCTACTGAAGAGCTCGTCATATTTTCTCTTAAGTCGCTGGATACCTATTCAGTGATGCACACATCATAGATCAAACACTGATCAGCCATTCTAACCTGTGAATCCTAGTAGAAGGTGGCGTAAAATTGCTAAAAGAAAAGCTCTCTCATAAGACAGGTAGCCTGTTAGATGTGACTCCTATTTGATATGGTGTAGAAGTGAGCGCATGATTTAGGTACTGATCAGAAGTTGCTCATCGTACTGCACAATGCTGGAGAGGCCAGTCAATTAGTTGGTTTCAGAAGTGGTAGACCAAGTGAAGACACAAGTAACCAAAGCAATTCAATCTTTACTATACATAAGCAACTCAACATGTGTCCTTTCAGAGATTTCTCCAAGGAGGGAAAGTACTTTTCATTTAGTTCTTCAAACTCCAATTTACAGTGGTCCTCCTAACTCCTCACTCTAAACCTTTGAAATTTAGTTTTCTGGTAATTGATATATTGATCTTAATTCAAGTTGAGAGCCCCATATCTTCAAATATGGAGTCAAAACTGAAGATGATGCAGCTGAAGGTGCAAATCCAAATGTCTAAAATTGTTAACTTCCAGAGAGGACAACTATTCGTTTCATATTCACAGAAGTTCTAAGACAGACATGACTATGAATGGAACTGTTGCATTGACACGTAAAATTGATAGCATTTAGTCACAAAAGCTTTGTGCCCGCATGCATGTCATACAACAAAATGCAATCCAAAGAGTAGCAGAAAACAGAATCTTCTATATTAGTATATAACGGAAGGTTTGACATTCTGTTTTCACTAAGAACATTCATCAAATGCATTGGAATGTGATAACCAGAGTTCAGAACAAGTTTAGTGAACACGTTTAGACCTTATTACTCCTGAACAGCAGTTCTTCTCTTCGTTCATTCTTCCAAGAAACAACTTGACCACCCAGAAAAAGCACCTGCAGCAGAGAATATGTACTAGAATTAGATAACATGAAAGAAAAAAGATAAAAGTCCCAATAAAACAGAACCTTTTATTATTTTCCGACCCATAAAATTCAGCATCATTGTAGTCCCACAACCAATTTGTGATATTTGACCTGGCCATAAAGCCATGTATACTTCATGCATTTGGATCTTTCCATTTAGGGGAGGATCCTCCATATGCCAATTTAAGAAGGAAGCACATCATCTCTCTAAGTTAAATGGACAGTGGAGAGCTTTTCATTGGTACAATGGAGATCCCAGGTTATTGCCACTTCATTATTTCCCCAAAAGCATTCAGAGCCAGTGAGCCACAGAGTTTTGACTAGATAATGCCGACCCCCTAAACACTAAAGTTCACTCTCTAAACACTAAAGTTCAAAACAAGACCATATATAAAGACTAAACCATTTGCAAGACAACAAAAAAAATCAAGAGTAACCAGAAAGGCCCAAGGTATAATCAATCATTGAGATAAAAATTAATAGGAATGAAAACAAGAAAAGCTAAGGAAAATATTTCCTATCTAATCTGTTACCTTCTGTTAACTATTTAAGCTTCTCATAAGCAAGCACCGTGCATTTACAGAATCTCTTCAATGGAAGGAGTCCACCTCTTAAATTAACTACTATATTTATTAGTAATATTCTAATCAAGAGGTTGCTCACCATCCAAGCTAGGAGTATGTAGTTTTTGGGAACTACTGGATAAATTGTTGGAGATGGAAAAAATAAAGCCATAATTCAGCAATGAGGTCATATTTAGTTTTGAAAGACAGCATTCCACATACCAAAATAAAACTAATTAAAAAACTACAAATGAAAATAAAATAAAAAATGCAAATGCAGAGATGAAGTTCAGAAGTCACTAAGATCAAATTTAGGATTACTGAGTTATGGGGAAACAAAAACACTTTCACCAACAGGCTTCAGCTAAAGGTAAAGAGATATTAAACCAAATATCTTCAATAAAAAGAAATGTGATAAACCGTGGTATCTAGACCAGCTTGCCACCGGATACCTGCTACCTCCCACCTCCCACCTGCAACAACAGTTACCAGATAACTATATCCACCAAATCTATCTGAAGAAATCATCTAATGTTTTTGTCCCTGCTGGGATGATCAGTATTCAGTGAATTATTCTAGCATTCTCGTCAAGCTTTAGAAATGTACAAATCCGTGAATCTCAGGAACTAAAAAAAAGAGCATGTACAGAACCGAAAAACGGAACTTAAATCATAATTACGCAGCACAAACAGTCATAATTTTGGGAGAACACAGTTAAAACCCTTCATAAACTAAACACAAAACAAAATATATCACAATAATCAACACAAAATAGTCATAATTATGCAAAAATACTACGAAAAAAACTGGAAAATGATATTAAAAATTTTCAAAAACCTCTGCAGTTGATCCAGTATGCTCCTTCAATACGATTCGCGAAGCCGATCCATCGCCGTCGTGAATTACGTTCCACGACATAATTATAACTTTTTCACTGCAATTTCGTTCTTCGATACTAATCAAAATCTACAATAACAAGCAGTTTACCATAATCAAACACGTAGAACATAAAATCAGAAAACGACAAAAAAAAAACCAAAAAAATGAGAAAAACAAACCTGCAAACGCAAAGTGGAATTGCTACACGATAAGCACAGAAATACATTAATATTATGAACAAATGGCTGAAACTGAACCGCTAAAACAGAAAGGACGAACTATAATATATGAAATCAAATACAATAAACTCACATTTTTTTAAAGCGATTGATGAGTGTTCATTAATGTGTAGAAAGAGGCCACCAACTTCTACTTCATGACAAATCCATGTCGTACATTTAGCGTTTTCTGTACGACTTTCTATCCTTTTTTATATAATATAATATATATAATATTAAAAAAAGTATTTTAAAAAATAGATAGAAAGAGAAATTGTTGGAGAGGATGGGGGCGGTGGATGTGGACGCGTAGTGGGCGATGGGAGGGACCAAAGAAAATTCTGATTCCTTGTGAAACGTTTTCGTAATTTGATTTGGCATAAAGTTTTTTAAAAAAAAATTGTGATCTAAAATAAAAAGTAAATGTTTGTGGACTATATATTATTTTATCAAACGTGAAATAAAGTATTGTTAAGTACAAAAATGCATTACTTTTTTTATACTGACTAAAAAGAAAATGATTATATAAATTAAGACATAAGATAGAAATTAAAGAACAATGAATTTAATATTCGATATATAGTTTATTATGGTGGGAGGAAATATCTAGATAGGGAATTATTAGTATGATTAATAGTAGTATGTTTATTTGATAACTTTTTAGTTATTTTGTATAAATTCATACTAAATATTTTTCAAATCTCAGCTTGAAGAAACTTGAGAAGTATGTTTACATCAATTTTGAACCAAAAATTCACAGCTTCAAATGAGAAGACATAGTTATCTTTTCAATCCATTCAATCGCACAATGTGAAACATTGAAGAAACTATGTATAAATTTTTTTTAAAAAAAATTTATCTCAAAAATTAACATTAAAACCATTGAAATGTAATAAATAAATTTAAAAAATTAAATTATTTCTAATACGTCAAAAATATTCTTAATCATTTTCCGTTACAAATAGGGTTGTTTGTGGTTATGGTTAAAAATTCAAATCGAACCGTAACCCGAACCAAACCGATTAAAAAACCAATATTTTATTTGTTTTGGTTAGATTTGGTTTTAAACTTTGAAAATTGATACTATTTGGTTTGGGTTTGATTTTACTAAAACACAACAGCAAACATAACCAAGCCGAACCGATAAATTAGATATATAAATTTTATAATTATTTTTATTGATAAATAAAATATAAATATTTTGTTAAATTTTAATTAACTTAAGTCTTTTAACTTTACCATTTTATCAAGCCCAATATTTAAATTCTAGCCCAATTATTACAATCCTAAGTCCAAGTCCATCAAAATTCATTATTTTACTCTTTACCTACCCTACCTCACATAAGATAGTCACATTTTCTCTTAATTGAATCATCTTTTTTCGTGTAATGATAACTCTAGTATTGCATAATTGCTTAATTGAACCAACAATAGTTTTTTTGTGTATTGTTAATGTACTAGGTGTTTGTGTCTATCGAGATACGTATTTCCTCAAAAAAATTATTACTTTCAAACTGAAAAAACCAGTAAAATTGAACCAAACCTACGGTTATTTTTTCGTTTGGTTTGGTTTGGTTTTAGAAATTTAAAAACCGACTAAATTGATTTGGTTTTGATTTTAACCAATAACCGATCCAAATCGAACTACAAACCCCTAGTTACAAATATATAGATTGATAATTTATTTTTCAATAATAACATATATAGTTCATCTTAGACCAATATTATAACATAATACTCCTCCATCTCTTTTAGTTGTCATGTTGAGCATTTCGAAAGTTAATTTGACTAATTTTTTAAGTTAAATTAAATTATATTAATTCGATATTTTAAACTAAAAATTTAGATATTCAAAAACTATATAAAAAGTACTATAAATTGTAACTTTTTGCATACTAATACAATAAAAAAAATATCGTAAAATATTAATTGAAAATTTTATCGTTTGATTCTAACAAAAGAAATCATAATAACTAAAAGAAAATAAAAGGTAGCAAGTATATAAGCAGAGGTTAATTGTACTCTGACAACTTTACGTAAAGCAGAGTTTGGGTTTTTTTACTATAGATTGATTTACAAGATGAACATCAAACATTTATCCTTATCATTAACTTGAAAAATAACAAAATAATAAATTTGAAACTTCCAACTCATGGCAAATGCCAATCATGATTTTATAACCAATAATTGAAGGAGCACATTTAGAAATTGAATAAAACCCTACACCTCATGCATGCCTTGGTGTAATCTATATATGACTCACATTAAACAAAAAAATAAAAAATAAAATATATATAATATAATATAATATATCTGTCGCGTCAAATCAAAATACCAGTAGACTATGTTAAAAAACACCAAGTTTGTGTCACGTCATACCAAATCATATAAAGCAAGAGACAGTAAACTCTTATCTTTTCAATTTTTGATTTTTGATTTTTCGCTCGATGGTCAATATCTATTTTGAGGTAGAATTATTTGAAATCATCCTATAAAATAAAGTACTACATACTATACTATTACCGACTTAATTTTTAAGGTTCAACTCTAGAAGAGAAAAGTATTGAAAAACACTTTTAAATTAGGTGTGAATTATTAGTTTCATCATCGAATTATTGACAACTGTGAAAACACTTCTATACTTGACTAGCTGAACTTAAATACACATTTGATGTTGCAATATGAGTGAAATACACCTCTAAAATCTCGTCAATTTTAGGAGTGTTTTCAACACTTCTCTCGGCTTTTTATTAAGATCATCATGCTCCTACAAGAGTTTGAAACCACTTGTTATGTCATGTGACAGATCGGGGGTGTATCTAAATTTAGTTAGTCAAGCAAATAGTGTTTTTAAGGCTTTCAATAGTTCGGAGACGAAACTAATAATTTGCACCAAGATTAAGGGTGTTTTTAAGGCGTTCAATAATTCAGAGACAAAACTAATAACTTGCACCAAAATTAGAGATATTTTAAATAATCGATCAATTTAAAACCTTTAAAAGATGATTGTGTATATATTACCACTTCATCGCAACCTTTAATACTACTATTAAATGTAAATGCACCAGCAATCCAGCATCATGTATGCTTGAAAATTTTGGTTTCGTGTTATTATTAACTTGTTTGTACGTAATTTATAATCAAATGTCATTAATATGGTAAACATGTTTAAGGACGTGATATTACTTATTAGGATTGTTTTCTAATTTGTTCCTTAAAGAAGGATAAGGAGAATTCTAGTTTTTAGTTATTACTAGAATTTAATCACTTTTCATCAAATTAAATTAAACAAGACAGGTTCTAACTCTCAAAAAAGAAGATTTAATCCAATAGAAACAAACTACAAGAAAAATATGAAATTAATTAGAGAATTTGTCGACAATCTCCAGCTAATTTATTGCTAAAATGCTCCTAGCTAGTTGAATTTTCTTATAATTTATCACTAATCAGTAACTAAATGAGATTAATATAAAAAAATTATTATTTAACTATGAAATTTTATCCTTTAATAATTTCTCGTTTTCTAGTAGTAACAATATATGCATTAGAGTAATTTGCAGGAAAATATCATTTTCCTTAGAAAGAAGTTTCAAAAACACTCCTAAACTTGACAAAAAATATAAGTTTCATCCTCGGACTATTGACAGCCTTGAAAATACCCTTCTACTTGACTAATTAAACTTAAATACACCCCTGATATACTCCAGATACACTTTCGATATGCAACAGGACATAGCAAGTGATCTCAAACTCTTGTAGGATCATGGAGTTCTTAATAAAAAATCGAGAGAATTGTTGAAAACATCCCTAAATTGACGAGAATTTAAGGATGTATTTTCACTAATATTGCAAAATTGGGGGTGTAGTTAGCTTCAATTAGTTAAGTAAATTGGTGTTTTTAAGGCTGTCAATAATTAGAAAATGAAACTAATAATGCGCCAAATTTACAAGTGTTTTCGATACAATCTCTCTTTTCCTTTATTTATAAACGTTTCTCATAGGATTCTCTGAACTAGTAATTGTCTGTGTCATTTTCAAGTCGACACTTGTACTAAATGGTTCTGCTATAGACAACCATTTCTTAAGCTCCCTCAACCTATCATGAATTCGAATTGAGACTTCAATAATTGTCTGTTTGGCCATGCGATATAAAATCGTGATATAAAATTATGAGATAAAGTTATTATTTTATTTGAACATGTAATTTAAACCTTTTAATGTTTTTTTTTATAAACATATAAACCCCAAAAGTTTTAAAACCATTAAAATTATCTTAAATTTTTATATAATTTTATTAAATAAGCAAAAGTTTATAAATTCGCATAATGCATTATCACAAAGTTATCTAAAAAAAATATAAGATTTGTTGATCAAACTTCAATTCAATAAAAACAATTTAACATAAGTAGTAGTATACTAATATAATCCTCCCACATAGTATAGACAATTTTCTCATGTTGAACTTGTATTTCTCAATCATATGACCGAGAAGACGAACCATCATTGTTACCTTGGAGCCATTTGTTGGTCAATATGGTTGGTAAATAAATTGATAAAAATAATGAATTTGGTGCATATAAATGGTAAAGTAAGAATTGATTTGAATTAATAATAAATTTTATGTTTGTGAGAATATGTAATCGTTATATGAGATATAAATAGTTTAAAAATGAATGATATGAATTTTAAATTTATTTACATATGAAATAAATGACAAGTAGATATAAGTGTAGGGTTATTTTTACAAAATATAAACTTGTGGTCAATTTTTATATTTAAAAATTTCAAATCATTATTTAAAATTCTCATATCATGCTTTTTGGAAAATTTGGAATTTTATCTCATGATATCAACATGAAATTGTATGTCTAAACGTCTGCTAAGAATACCAAACATCAATAGGAAAAAATCAACTAGAAATAACACGGAGAAAACAATTGTTAAATTTGTTTGCACTACAAAAATAAGTTTTTAAAAGCAATAAATATACACATAAATAAATAATTTCTGTGATACTTTTTTTAATTTATAATTTTTGTTTTATTCTTAATGTGATGTGTTGTAGCAACACTACAGTAGAAGATTTATTTTAAATCATACACTTAATTTTTTTATATATGAATTGTGAGCAATTATTTTTCACTCAAAAAACTTGTTCAATCAAACTTGATTTTTTCAAGGTTGAAGTAAAAAGTGACAAAAATATACGACCCAACAATTTTTTGAAAAAAGTACTTTATGACCAAACGTCAATCAAATAATGTCATATATATTGACAAAATTCTTTAGTAATTTAAAACATGTAGCACGGGATATGTTTTGTCTTATACTATTTACATACCAAAATTGATATTTTTACCATCCAGCAAAAAAACACATAGTTGTAGAGTGTTTTGATTGATTAATTAGTACCATACTAATTAATTCATTTTTTGTCGGTAACATGTTCCTTCATTTTCAAGTTTGTTGATAAGTGATAGATGATAGATATATGTATTTATGGATGGTTCACAGGTTGATTTGGGTCGGTTATTGATTAAAATCAAAATCAAAATCAAAATTAATTAAATCAATTTAATCGGTTTTATAATTATCAAAATCAAACCAAATATAATATACATTTATCGATTTGGTTGTTAATGGTTTCGGTTCGGTTATTCAGTTATTAACCATACACAAAAATAAAAGAAATATAATTCATTCAAAACATGAAAATGTGATAACAATCCATTCAAAACGAAAAATAGTTAGAATAACTGACATTATAGAACTTTTGATCACTGAATTTACTATGAATAAAGCTTCAAAATTCACTATTTTGTCCTATAAGAAGAAATAGTGACTTACAGTCCCACAAAGAATTGTTATAGACACTCATACACATGAAACCAATAAGATATGTACTCTCACCTTAGGCATTTTTGCTTTCATGAGTAAATTCTAAATAAATTTCGATGAAAACATATATAATATCTTTAAAATTGTTTATGAAAAAATTATTATGTATGTATAATAATAAAATATATGTATATAATTTATCGGTTCGATTCAGTTATTTCTTTGATTTTTTCGAACAAAATCATAACCAAACAAAATACTATCGATTTTTTAAAATCTAAAATCAAACCAAATCCAACCCAAATAAAATCGGTTTATTTAATCGGTCTAATTCGATTTCTCGATTTGGATCGATTTTTACCGAAACAGTGAACACCCCTATATATATACTGATGATTAAACTTGTCGTAGGGCCCACTAGATAAACCCTCACTGTGTAATAGTTTACAAAGTACACAGAGAATGTAAATCGTACTAGGCAAGCCTTTTGCGACAGTCGACAGACTCGACTCAGAAGGAATTGAGGAGAGATCGATCCCGAATCATCTATGTGGATGGCCATCTTCCAAAACAAACTGTCATTTCGAAGTACGGGCCTTTCACTAACTTTATATTTTTTTAAGCTGAATCATGTAAAACATGATGACTAATTAAGTGAAATTTAATAGTAGTACTACTTCTTTTTTTTTAATTTTAATTTTTTGTTGTATCCTTTGAAATATATAGTGTTTGAGTCAAAAAGCTACAAAGCAAAGAGTTTAGGGGGCAAGATTGCAGATTTCGGTAAAGTTTACGGCGAAAAGGAAAAAGCTATTAATTCCACAAAAAACAAAATGGATAACGGCTGCTTTACTTTGATTTTTCAGCCGTTGACTGTGTAATGTTCCATTTACAAATTACAAGGCAAACCAAAAATATTGCCTTTCTAATATATGTAGGGTGGAGCCAATCAAGGACGGAGCCATCATTATAATTATTATGGACCGATAGAACTCAATGCTTTTCGTTCAGATCTAATATTTATGTTATTAAAATATGTAATTAATATATATATATTCAAAATCTAGTAAACTATAAAGATTGTGATCCAAAATGCATAATTCAAAAATTCTGAATCAGACATTGAATCCAATGCTATTAACATGGATATTGTGTTTCAAGTTCATTCACCTCAAATGATACCTTACATTTTTGCAAATATTGTTTTTTTTCTTTGATTTTTCACGTGGTATTTGTTATGCGCTCTACGCCTGACTAAATGATCTTGATTTGCAAATGTTCCATATTAGGTGGTAAAGTGCTTTCAACCAAAGATGATTCCATAGCAGAAGTCAAATCTGAGACCTTTGATTAAAAATAAATGTGTGCTTACTATTCAGCCACGACATTTGATGGTCATATATGGTTTAGTATATTGACAAGGGGATGGGGGATCTCTTGATAATAAGTAAACTAGGGGATAAAGCTGACAACAGTTCCTTGCATAAGAGGGAAGTTAAAGATTCAAGCCAAGGTATTTCCACATAAGACAGTCAAGTAAAAAAAAGAAGAGTTGAAAAGGGAATTGCTTCCAATCAAGAAATATAGATCAAATTAAAAGGAGAATCTTGAAAAGGCACATATATTACATACTCATCAAGCAACCCAATATACTTACTACCCTTTTATTATACGTATATAAAAGAGAAACAAAATATTGATAAACAAACAAGTGGTAACTAAAGGGGGTCAGAGGGGGTTTCCAAGCCATGGAAGAAATGGTGGTGGAAGCTCTCCTCTTTGGTGATAGACAAGCACAGCTCCTTGCTGCAAGACAACTTGCTCAATTTTCCAACAAGCAAAGGCACAAAATAGCCGAAAAAGGCGTTGTTCCTCCATTGATTTTGATGTTGAGTACTAATGATTGTGAAGTTATTGAAGCTGCACTCTTTGCTCTCCTTAGCCTAGCATTTCGCAGTGAAAGGTTAGCGCGTGTATATTTCATTCAGGGGTCTGTTTGGTACGAAAAATGACTTTTGTTATACCAAACATGTTAACGAATAGGAGTGTATCGATACCTGTTTGATTTTCAGAACTGAAATGATGAATATTCTTGTTAATTTTTGCAGGAACAAGACACTCATAACAAAATCAGGGGGTATAACAGTGTTATTAGATGTAATTCAATGCGAAAACAAGTTGTTAGTAGAGCTAGGAGTGGCATTTCTCCTGACCCTCTCTTCTTGTGGTTCAAACAAGATGGAAATTGCTTCATTTGGGGCTATCCCAATTCTACTTGAATTGTTAAATTCACAATCCTATAACAACATGAGCTTCCAGGCTAATTTGGATATCTTGTCAACACTTCACAATCTTTCAACTTGCAATCAGCTTATTCCTTCCATTGTTTCATATGGAGGGGTAGCTACCTTGATCCGACTAATCAAACTTACCTCGGAGTTGGTAATGGAAAAAGCTGTGGCGTTGCTAGAGAATCTTGTTTCTTCATCAAGAATTGCACTAGAGGAAGCTGCAAGAACAGAGGGAGTAATCCAGTGTTTGGTGGAGGCCATGGAGGAAGGTTAGTTGCTTGATCATCTCATTTAAAAGTTTAAGTCATTAGAAATAGTATGTTATTATGCCTCTTGAAGGTTAACCACGTGAAAATATTTTTGATTTTTCAAGTGGCACTATGATTTAAATCTATGACCTCTTGTTTGCTCTGATACCACGTAGAACTGTGTGACCACATTACCTAAACGCTTAAGTTGTTAGAGAGTGTAGAATGCTTAATTACTTGATTGTATTACGTCTCAACAGGTTCAAGACAATGTAAAGAACATGCAGTGACAATTCTACTCCTAATATGCGATAGCTGCAGAGACAGATACAGAGGAATGATCTTAAGGGAAGGAGCAATGGCAGCATTGCTTCAGTTGAGCGTTGATGGGACAAGGAGAGCCAGAGACAAGGCAAAAAGACTGCTTTTTCTTCTAAGAGACTGTTCAAATTGTGGCCAAACGACTAAACAGACGAAGAATATTGTGTTATTTGAGCAGATTATGAGACAGATTGAGCAAGTAGGAGAACCAGAAGGGATGTCAGTAGCTCTCTTAGAGGAAATGATTTCAAAACTTAGAACATGACATTTTCATGTGATAGATGTTCAAGTTGTGTTGATAGTAGCAGTACAATTCATTTTCTTTCTGAGTTTTGGAAAGGGGTAAAGGATCAATCTGGTATGATTATTATATCATAATATCTGCACATAAACTTACAGGGTTTAGATAGTTTCTTACACTACAGTAATATTTTACTATTTTGCAAATATTGAAGTTAAGTTTTGAAATTTTAGTTTGAGGAATATATTAAATGAAAAGTAAAAGTAACGTGAATTCATGTACAAAGCGACTTCAACTTCCACAAACTTTTGCAACAAGACATGCAACATCCCAGAACGGCAGAACCGGTGCTGCTCTTATTATTCATCTTTAACCAAAACCACCAGGAAGTAAGACCTCCACACCTGGAATTTAAAGCATCTTTGTAGAGTATAGACTAAACCTGCAGGTATATGTAGTAAGTAACAGTTGTGTAACTAAGTGGCCCTTTTACGGTGGCTCACTTGAAGAAAACAAGAGGAGCTCATCTCCCCAGTCGGACACATTCTGCATTTACGTTTTACTCCCTCAGAAAAATTCACACCTAACACGTAGCAAATGTCATGGTCTAGAGTTACATCATTACTCTCTAAAAAGAATCTCTGGATGCATACACTTTCTTGACAACATTTCAGCGTGACTTCTTGTAAAATCCATAAGCAACAGCAACAACAGCCACTGCTCCAACGACGCCAATGGCTGTGTAAACTTCAGGTTTATCCCATTTTCTGAAACAGGATGGAAGTCTTCCCTGTCCCTTCTCTACCTCTTTTCCCTCAGCATTTGCATCTCTACAACAAGAAAATCCTGCAGCACCTTGACAACAGCCCTGACTAGCAGTTTCTACAGGCGCATTTCCTTTTTTGTCCACAGTGGTTCCACTGAGAACACTCAGCTCATTCACCTTATTAGTTATCTCAGCATGCAGTCCCATTTGGCCCCTATAGTTAACCAGGGTAAAGTGTATCACAACTGTACTTCAAATAATATGAGAAAAAGAGCAAATATTTAACTTTTGAACTGCTTAACAAATTGCTTCCAACTGAAACTTAGAGAGATCAAAATAGAAGTTTTATAATGCTAGGAATTCACTTTTCTGTCATAGGAAAGGCATTATCTTTGGCACTCTATTACGTAACTAATCAGCAAAATCAATCTAGCGTTTCCCACCCACAATGACATTCATACCCGTCTTCAAATTGAATGCGGAGCATAGGCTTCCATCACCAGCAAAAAAGCAACAGAAAAAAAAAATAGATCCACTAACAAGACCAAAGATCCATTATCTTCTACCACTCTTTATTTACTTTTGATCACGATAGTTCATTAATTAACATACAATAATTAAAGCTTTTCACAAGAAAAGCTCATGATCAAGCATGAAAAAATCTATGGGCTAAATTTTATTATGATTATCTTTTATGAAAAATTTGGCAACATGAGCAGATGAAACAATTATAGAACATTATCTTGAAATCACTAGCAAATTTTCTATTAGTGATGTCAGTGATTGACCTATTTTTAACCTTGGTGCAAATGACACAATTGAATTTGGCTAAGTTCAAGTTAACATTAAAGTCATAGTGAGTGGTTTTGTTAAGGCAGCAAAAAGACAATCTAGAATAGGTAAGTTTATATAGGGTTTCAACATACATGATGTGTGTGTGTATGCATCGGTGCTTATGTATTTATGCATACTTTATTTTAGGATAGGTGGCATCTGAGACAACTTGTATGCACGTCTACTAATCTACAAGGTTGCTTGTCCAGCCAAACACATTCGTTCAACATACATGATATTTGTTGACCTTAGTTAGATTTATGAGATGAATTTCCTAATATGAGTAAGGGAGTGATCAAATCATTTTTCTTTCATAAGGATCATAATCATAATATAAGGCTATTCTTACCTCGCCAACCTACAACAGAAAAGAAAAATGGACTG
Organism: Solanum raphanifolium; assembly: GCA_036250405.1. NCBI lineage: Eukaryota > Viridiplantae > Streptophyta > Magnoliopsida > Solanales > Solanaceae > Solanum > Solanum raphanifolium. The sequence continues at coordinate 18,855 of JAJOOE010002768.1, read as the reverse complement.
AACCAAATTTGTAACATCTATGAGCAATAGAAATTCAATAACATCTAAAACAGTACCAAGTTAGCACAAAGTCTATATTCTCTGTTTCATGCACTGAGGGTCATTTGATTGGAGGTATTAGAAAAATGATTCCAACATTTGGTTTGAAGATTAAGAAAATAACCATTGTATAACTAATATCACTGAACGTCTAAACCAAGTTTTACTCAAGCGAGTTAGCATGTGGTGAGATGATTGATGATTAAAGGTAATGTGCAGAGCAAACTCTTTTTCCAGGCAAAAGCTCGCTTAATTTCTGATCATAATTACATTGAGAAAACCCAAAGCAGAAGAGTAAAATCTACATCTTATAAGCACTTTTACCAAGAAAAGCATCGGAAATATTTCCTTAAGATTAAGTTGACGAGGCCAAACCTCCCTTAAGCTAAATGAAGAATTTATAACAAATATAGAGCAAACCCCAAATTGTGCAAATGAGAAACAAGCGCAAAGCACATCCAATACAAACCTCCAAAGTCGTTCAAGGATTTTTCCCTCTCCGATATGCTCGTCCAGCAAAATAGGTACCTCATCTGGGGTAACATAGCCATACCTGCATTACGACAATGGACCACATATAACATATTTATAATAGACATTCTAATGAGGAGCTTCTCCACTTTGATCCATTTAACATGCCACATACTACTGAATTGGTCAAGAAACTGATGGAAACTAGAAGAGCACCTCAATACGTATATAATTAGCTCTTACCAATGCCCAGCAATTTTCCCTTCTTTATCAGTACTGTAGATTATCACGTTACCAGCATACTTGTGGCCACCAACATGTGAACAAGCAGCCACATGAACTTCGTTTTTCAAGTCCTTGGTCTCAATTGCCTTGCTGAATTCCTCAATCAGAATTGGTCCACAGACACCACACCTTCGATCTCGATTATTGTGGGAACAGACAAAAACATAAGAACCACTTATTGGCTCCTGCGGTCCAGAAGTCCATGGCTTGCCACTCACAAGCACATCCTCAACAAAAGCATCAACATCTGACTCCTTCAAATTCCTTGATTAAAAGAACCAGACATAAACTCAAGTTCAAGGTAAGGTAATGCTTGGAGATGCATAGAATGGTTGGGTCAAATATGTTTCAACAAAATCACGAGGTAATTAAAAAAGTGAGTCCTTGGTCCTAACTAGTTTGTCACTTTTTGCTAACTAAGTGAAATCTAAAAGAGAAGTAAATCGAACTACATTAATTCATTTATTTTAAACTAAAACTTAGATATTGAGATGCAAAAAGTGCCAAAAATATTACTCTATTAGGTAGAAGAGTACAGCAGTATGGTATTTAATCATACAGGACTAATTTCTTCTAAAGCAACATAATGTTGTGAGGAAAAAAAAATCAAGTGATATTTATTTTTCTTTTCTAGATTTCAGACAGACTAGTTATGTATTTCATCACTTTTAGTCTACTACACAGAGAATAATACAATGATATTTAAAAGAACATAGAAGAATGTTGAAAACTACCTGTATTTGATCATATCAGGAAAAATCAGAACATCTCCATCCGATAGTCCAATGTCTTCACGTACTTCGCAAATCGTCAAAATAGTCTACCACAAACAATCACCGAGCCAATAAACGCATTAAACTAGGTATCATACTTGCAAAGCTAAAACCGTAAAACTACAGACAGCATTCCAATTGATCAGCGAAGTGGAACTATTATATTGTGTACTAAAAACTTCTCCAACACACATTGAAAAGCTAATAACGTAAACCTACTATTTGTGCATTCTAATCGACCAGCTAAGTATTCTTATAGTATTAAACTTTGAACACTATAAATTATAAACAAATGTTCAACAATGTTATTTATACTAGTTCAAAAGTATTATCCATACTAGATCCAAAATAACCGATATGCTAATTCTGAATCAAAAACTAAATCCAATAGAGGCGAAGTTCATTACTAACGTTGACTTAAGTAATCACTAACCTTGAGTTTGATATCATCCCTGCGAGCTTTAAGAGTTGCAGCAAATAGCTTCGGAAGTGGATCAGAGTCGGAGGATTCAAGGTGAGAAGGCCAAACTTCATGTGATTTGTAGCAGAGGAATACGTGACGATCGTAGACAGTAGCAGTACCGGCAAGCTTAAGTTCATACATCTCTGGGCGCTGGAACCCAAACTTGACGTCGTCGGAGACGATTTCGTCCTCCGAGTTTCCGGCCATCGGTGTTTGTTAGAATTCGCAGAGAGAGAGAGTAGTGAAAGTAAAATGGGAAACGTGGAGAGAATGAGCCTATTGGAGTATTAAGTAGCACGAATTTTTGACTAGTTATTTGGTCTTATGTTGCAAAACTCATAAGCACCATTTCTATTCTTTGGACTATTTGGAAAAAGGTAATGAAAAGTCCAAAGAAATATTTTTTTTTTACTCCTGGTGATATTGTTTGACTTGACACAGTATATTAAAAAAAAGTTTTTAAAATTTGTGATTTAAAATAATTCTTAAATATTTATATGGCAGTAAACTAAAAAGAAAAGGAGCCATTTTTCATATTTAACTTTAATGTGTATGTTGTGGGCATACGCCAAAATTTTTGGTCTAAAATAATTCTTAAATATATATATATATATGGCGGTAAACTAAAAAGGAAAGGGCACTAAAAGAGCCCCTTTTTTCATATTTGACTTTAAGATGCGTGTTGTGGGCGTCATGCTAAATTCCAGCAGCCAACTTTCTAAATTTGAATGGTGGGTGTGAATAAAAATAGGAGTAAATTTGACTAATTTATTGTCTTGTAATAGATGTTCAATTGCTAAACGCTAGGTCAGGGTCACACAACTCTCTACTTAGTATATTAGGTTAGAGAACAATTTGAATTTCTGAAAACTCACTCTACATTAGTAGCAAAGAATTTTATAAAAAATTTGTGTTAAAAGAAATTTGTATGGGATGGTAATAAGTACCGTAACAAACTTGTACTTCCTTGGTTGTGGTGGCATTGGTGTACTTATAAATAGTACTCCGTCTGTTCCTAATTACTTATTCATTTTTCCTTTTATAGTTGTCCCTAATTACTTGTCAATTTTGACAAATCAAGAAAAGACAAATTTTTTTTACCTATTATACCCTCAATTAAATGATTAATTACTTTGAAAAATGTAGAACTTTTCATCCACTTCATAATTAATAGGGGTAAAATGGTAAATTCACTATGTCATTAATTGTTTTTTTAATAGGTGTGTCAATTCAAAAGTGGACAAGTAATTAGGGACAAAGAGAGTAACAAACTTGTACAAGCTTATAATAGGAGTGTGATGGTGGTTGACTGTAATAGTTGGAATGGTTGACGTGATAGTGAGTAGTGACTACCAATGGTTGTTGGTGATTGATAGCAGTGGTGGTTGTAATCGTAGAGGTGGTTGGTGATTGTTATGATTGACACTAATGATGGTGATGGCTGACGATGATGGTTGTGTAAAAGTCATCTTTCAAAATGACTTGTATAGTTTTGCCTTGCTTCAATCAGTCCAATTCATTTGTCAATCAACTCTTTCATTCATAAGTGGAACCTCTAAAAGCACCAGCAGCAAAACTCACCTTTATAAGCCTTATGCTTCTCACATTTCACTCCTTCATATTAACATACTTGGCCATTGACACCTAAAATAACTTTATGGACCAGAGAAGTAGACAGCAACGACAAGCCATTTCATTCGTCGAGTTGGATAAGCTTTAAACACTGACAAATGAAGAAGATATGTGAGAAAAAGTGGCATTCCATAATCCAATTCCTATGCATTTGCATTTCAGGACAGTATGCACTTTACATGTTCATACGAAAGGAACAATGAATTGATGTTCTTCCTAAGGGATCTTCATCATATAAGATGATATGGGGACTTGAACTGTCAAGAAAACAAGTATACTCAGAAGAAATCAATCTCAAAATAATTATCAGTAGGTTTCACATCAACACCTGGACCCGTTGTTGCTGGTGCTCTGGGCGCGTCATGTAGCACAAACGCCTTTGGTACATCTGGAGGACTAGCACACCGGATAAGTGCCCAATTAACGCTCTGAAAGAAAGGATGCTGTTTTATTTCTGTAGCACCCCGCCTATATGCTAGGCGATGCTGAGGCTCTTTCACAAGTAGACCTCTTATCAAGTCCCTTGCAGCAAAACTAACACTAGGTGATGAAGGGAATCTCAGGGGCTGGCCAACGACATTAAACAAGGTGGCTCTGTTGCCTGCTCCTTTAAAAGGTGTCTGCCCAAACAAGAGCTCATAGAGAAAGATCCCGAAAGTCCACCAATCAACGGCACTACCATGCCCCTCGCCTTTAATGATTTCTGGAGCAAGGTACTCATGTGTTCCCACAAAAGACATGGATCGAGCATTTGTCGGTTCAGCCATGAGCTCTGGAAGCGGGCTCACTTGATTGTGCATCTCAGATTTCTGTTTCGTCTTCTTTCCTTTCTTGGGCCTTAGGAAACGCGGTGAAAAACATGCAGGCTGGATGACACAAGATGGCTCAATACAAGCAGGCTGGACACAGTATGATGAAGTCTTCGACTCTAAGCTTGAATTTGAGGATTTAACCAATGTTGGACTCACAGCACACCTCAAGGAGAGGTCAAAATCAGACAGCATTATATGGCCATCTTCTCGAACCAAAACATTCTCTGGCTTAAGATCTCTATAAATGATTCCAAGCATGTGCAGGTATTCTAGAGCAAGGAGAATTTCTGCTACATAAAACCTATACTCCAAAACGACAACATAACAAGAGCAAGTTAACATCACTGATTAAGATGCATGGGCACCTTCGTAAATTTTGTCCATGATATGGAAAACAACAAACAAATCTTGAGTAGAGAAAACCACTCCATTATCCATGGCACTCTAGCAGAGATAATAACCAACACTACAAACTTTATGCCAATCAGTTTTCATTTCTTAACCGAATGATTTACTGATGAATATTAACATGTATATTGGAAAATAATATAATGTAAATGCAGTAATTGCATAATGGATAAAAGACAAGGATCCAGTTTGAGCTCAATGTTTAATAAAAGTGAAGAAAGCTAGATAGAATAAGCAATCTGTTTAACTCAATTCACGTCAAGGCAAACAAATGGAGTAAAAACAAGTGAACTGTGACGAGCATAGTGCAGGATATCTCAGCTCTCATCATCATGGTTTGAACTGTAAGACCACTATATGCTACAGAAGTAGCTAAAAAAATAATATTCTAGCCATACTACAATTTATCCAGGACCTCCCTTGTGCCAAAGATGAATAGGAATTCCAATTTAATAGGGTTTCTTGAGACCCCCATATATCATGATTTATGCAGGTTTCAAGAAAGAAAATTTGTTAACATAGCCAAAAACAATCAAATATGATAGAGACCGGTTTATTGAGAAATCAATGTAACGTACTTTGATCATTAAGATTGCAGCAAGAACTAACTTATTGACCGTGAAACCTACAGATCAAAGATGTCCTGAATATATAGATATATGGACAAAATAAAACACAGATCAAAGATGTCCTGAATATGTAGATATATGGACAAAGCAAGACACTTCCAGCTGAAAGGAGATTTAAGTAAAATAGCTACAACATCAACAACTATGCATTTCAGAAACTAGCCTAACCTGGCAGCATGCTCGGGAAAAAACTTTCCTGGCTGTCTTTGCCGAAGTGCATGTAAATCTCCTCCAGGGCAGAATTCCATCACCAAGCAAGAAAATTTGTCTGTTTCAAAGTGTGAATATAGTGTTGGTAGAAAAGGATGATCCAGAGACTGTAGTATCTCTCTTTCTGTCTGAGCTCTTACAGTTTTCTTGCGACTCTCTAGAGCTGCATTGTCCATCACTTTCATGGCAAAATAATCTCTTGTGCCAATCAACTCAGCTAGAAAAACATTTCCTATATCACCACCTCCCAATCTCTTCAGAAGTCTGAAATGGTTGAAGCCCAGTGTTCCATCAATAGATCTAATGGCTTGAATTGCATCCCACCTTGTATCATTTGCCTGATGTGGTTTATACATTGTACTACCGACACTAGTAGAGCTGCTTTCATCACTAATATCACTACCTGTGCTGCCTCTGTAGAAACTTGTTTTTCTGCTATCACTGATATCGCACGAGTTGCTAACATCACCACTTCCACCAGACTTGCCCATGCTGCTAGCACATTCACTGATGACTTCTGTAGTGGTGAAACTTTGTTTGGGTTCTATGTACTGTGTGGCAGTATAAAAGCTATTCTGTGGACTAGGACAATAGCTTATTCCAGATTGAGATGTCAACTGACCATTTAGAAGGTCAGCATCTCCTCTGGCAACAGCATGTAACATAAAATCCCTGCGTTCCACATAGCCACCTGACGTAGTGTGCTTGTTATCATGAAGTGGATCCTTAATAGATGATTTGGTTTCAAAGATTAATACGCGGTCCAGTGAACATTCTTCTGATGGTTGATCAAGAGCATCTTCTATTCTCTGACACTCTTTTCCTTTAGTCGATTCAGAATAGTGTCTCCTCGAGTCAGAGACATCATCCCTCTTTATACGATCACTGGATGATTTATGCGAACTCTTAGAAGCAGCCACCGACCCTGTTGGGGTATTAGTTGGCTTTGACCCAATATCAATAGCTATTGGATCGAAGGACAACTCTTTACATCTAGATTGTCTCATTGATGTAGGATGGGGAGGACGACTTGTCCTGGAAGCTGAAGATGTATTACCCTTAATAGCAGTGAAGGGAGTGCGACTGTTTGGCAAGGAACTGATTCCTTCAACAAGTGACTCCATTATTCTCTTTCACCTAGACACATCCATTGTACCACAAAAAGTGAGAGTATTAGCTTATGTTCCTCTATGAGACAAAATAAGCACTTAAAGCCATGTAGAACAAAGTATTTTTTCTAATAAGTAATAATTCTGGAATCGGTTCTATTACCAGCAAAAAAATTCTTAAACAAACCGGAAGGAATCTTTGGCAAAGAAACTAATAAACTGGTAACTAATCAATCTATCAACTACGTCTCAATACTTAACTTGTAACTAATCAATCAATCAATTACGTCTCAATACTTAACATGTAACTAATCACTCAATCAACTCCATCTCAATACTTCACTTGTAGCTAGTGAATCAATCAACTACGTCTCAATACAAACCTAGTTGGAGTCAATGATCTCTGTATGAACACTATACTTAAACTAATACACTCTATTCCAGTTCAACAACCAATCTCTGTTCGAACTCCCTTTACTTGTAGGAGTACATCTTGGATTCGTTCATTACAATCAATGCTTTAAAATCAAACATAACTTCAACTACACAATTGCATGACAGTAGATATCAAAGATCTTTCACACCAGACATTACATTATCAATTAAGTTACTCCCTAAATCCAGGAAAGAACATACACCAAAAAAGGCATAAACTTTAACACTTCTTGCATGGTTCTCTGAAGTTTCCTTCTTTACTTCTTCCCACAATTTCACAAGAATCATCAAAACAGATAAACAAACAAATAGCAGAAAAAGGGGTTCTTGATTATTACCTGATTAAAGAAATGAGACCCAGAAATTTAATCTTTCATTACTGTTAAGACCCTTTCAAGAACTCGCTCCAAAAGTGAAACAATCTTTACTCTATAACTCCTTTTTCAGATCCGATCGAAATAAAAAAAAAATACAAGAAAGATGGTAAGTAATATACTCTAATTTTCTGGTGAATTAGTGAGTTGGGGTTTTAGTGGGGTAATGGGGTTTGAAGAGAAATTAACAATGGAGAAGAAAAAGAAGAAAAACAAGAAAAGGAGAGAAAGGTGTATGAATGAAAGAATGAAAGAAAACTAAGAAGCAAAGCAAAAGACAGAGAAACAAAGCAAAGCTAAAGCAAATTGATTCGAGAAAAGCTGTCTTCACCTTTAAGAAGAAATTATATATAAAAAAAAAATGTTACTATAATTCTCTTTGTGCTTTACCTTTCAACTCCTTTTCTTGCTTCTTATACTGAACTGGGAGTAGTAGTATAGAAAGCTTTCTTCTTTATCGTAAAATACAAAAATATGTATACTGTAACTTAGCACTGTGTGTGTGAGAGAGAAAGCTGGAAAAATGCATATTAATATTTGCATTAGAAAACATTGGACAACTTTTATTCAGAGTACGGAGAGCAATTAAGCCAGCTATATGGATATCCTTATTAAAATTCCATTTTAAGCTACTAGGCTATAGTCGAGTTGATTGAACAGAGATCTTCTGAATGGTTTATTTTAGGTTTGGTATCATTAGTAATTTTTTAGTCGAGTTTGCAATATGTGGATTTGTTAATGTAATTTATGTTTGTCAGTGATTTATGATTTTTATATTGAAATAAAGTCTACCTCGAGAGCACATGAAAGATAGTGATTAGGGTTTGTAATTATGAAAAAAGTGGTATTTTGATCAAACTCATTTTAATTAGCTTATAGAGAACTATTTTTATGTTGTTAATTTAGCCGGATTTTTTTATACAAGTTGATTTTCTCGTACGAGCTTGTTAATGCAATTTATATTTATCTGGTGATTTGCGAATTGTTATATTTAAATGAAGTTTACCTAGAAAGCACATGAAAGATAGCGACTATGATTCCTTATTGCTAGAAAAAAAAACAATTTGAACTCATTTTAATTAGCACATAGAGAGCTATTTTTATGTTGTTAATTTAGTAGGACATTCCAATTAAAGTTGAAATAGATGATTGATTTGTGGAAAAAAGAAAAATGGATCATTTTTTAGACTTTGTTTATTTTTTCAAAAGCCATATAAATACAAGAAATTACTTTTCAGATAATATAATATTTTAATTTAATATTTATTTATATATTGCTTAACATTACACACAGAATATTAGTTTGTCTTCTAAAGTTGATATAAATTTACAAAATTTTGTATCATGTTCCGACATTTTCTTGCTTTACTTTAGTTGAAAGTTTATTAGAATCAATCTCTCTCTACCTTTACAAGATAGGATAAAGGTCTGCGTACAAATTTCACTTGTAAAACTATACTAAATAAGTAATATTAGTGTTAATCTAACATATTCTCATAAACTAATTTTTAGTTTGCTAAAAAAAATGAACGGTAATCTAAAAAATTAATAAATCATATGAGAAATTAAAAATATATATTAAATAATTGTCACAAAAGAAACAACCGGCAAAAAATTGATGGAATAGATTATATATTACCCACAGACCAAAGTAGTTAGTATTTCATATAAAGAAATAGTGCTAGTCGTTTGGCCAATGTGTTTTAAACTATTTAACATTTTTAGAAAATATGAAGCCATTTATTACTTTTTAAAAAGACATTTGCATTATTTTTTTCTCTAATTTGAAGATGTGTGAACAAAAAATTTAATCTAAAGTTCTAAGCCATATATAAGTATTAAACTAAATTCACATAGACGAAAATCCTTCCACACCCTAAATTGCAAGCAATTTTGGAATTTCAGTTGGGACTTAGAAATAAAAAATGCCAATTGCTTATTTTCGTTTTTTTTTTTTGCTAAAACAAAACCTATTTTTATTTATTCATTAATCGCTAAAGTCTTCTCATCGCATTTTAATGGAGTAATAATTTAAACAGCAAAAAAAAAAATTATGGTTTGCAAACGTCTAAATTTTATCTATATGAGAAACTAAAAGAATCCATTTACTTAAAATGAGTAAAAAAAATTATTAGCTTAATTAATGCGTAGATGGAATGAATTTTTTTATCATCTAATTTAGGATAGACGAAGTATTTAAAAATGCATTTTTGGTTTTCATTTAATTTAATCATAAGTCTAAAATTCAACCTTTATATATGACCAAGAAATCCTCTTTTAAAGTAATATAAAAATATAAAATTTTAAGAAAGAATCATTAACGAAATAATTATTGATTCCTTAAAATATAAAACTTCTACTATTTCAAATGCAATATGATAGTCCTTGATGGGACAATTCATTGAATTCTAATAATCATATATAGCTCAAACATTTTTTTGTTGCTCCAACTGTAATTTCATTACTCCTAATGGTTGATAATTTAAATTATGTGGATCAACATTTTAAAATATATATTTTTATTGTATCAATATAACAAAAAATGACAACTTATAATATTTTCGTATACTTTTTTAAATATTTAAATTTTATTTTAAAAATATTAAATTGATCATATTTAATTTTATTTCAAATATTGATCAAATTGAATCTTTAGAATTAAAAAATAGTATCACATAAATTAAAATAGAACGGTCAATATACTGAATTAACATGTCCCATTTGGAATAAACTTGTTATTAGTATGATAAATAACAATAACGAAAGCAAAAGGACATAAGAAAATTTATTTGTGTTCGCCACATGTGTCAAATCAATAAATACATTATTCTTGTTTTACATATGATTAATTAATATATATTTTTAATAATTAATTAATTGAAACTCAAAAACATTAACTACTATTGCGGAGGCTTCACATGCACGCATGTGACATACTGGAACCGCCGCATGTGCACCGCCGGTCAATATTCTCCGGTCATTAAAGGGTTATTTAAGGCAAGTTAATCCTAGATATGGAAGGTAATCGAATTGGTTGAGCAAGTGATCTTTCAAATGAGGGGTCACAAAAGTCGCACAAAATTTACGTAGTACTCACTGTGTCCCTAATTACTTGTCAAATTTTCCTTTTTTACTTGTCATTTTGACAAATCAAAAAAATGAATTATTTTTTACATATTATACCCTCAATTAATTACTTTGAAAAAAGTATAACTTATTGAAAATCTAAATTTTTAATTCATCCATTTTATAATTAATTGGGGTAAAATGATAAACTCACTATGTCAATCGTTATTTTCTTAATAGGTGTGTCAATTAAAAGTGGACAAATAATTAGGGACAAAGAATATGATATATCTTTTTAATGTGATTTACGAACTGTTAAACTAGAATGTTGCACACAGTTTGCCTAAAACAAATTATCTTTTTATTTAGTAAACTATTATACTAAATCGAGATTTACAAACGAATAAAACAAAGAGATAGTAATAACCAAGTAATTGATTCTATAAGAACATAGGTCAACGCATAGGCAGCACGCCTAAATTTGTGCATCATTGTGGAATAATTATTGAATATTTACCTTAGTGTCTTCTTGTCCATCATGACCACAAGACAATTAATTACTCTATTTCTATAGTTTTCTTTCTTTTTTGGTCACCTAATAATGAGATTATGGCACGATTAAACGTGATATATTGGATTATATACTCCGTTAATTAAATACTCTCTATTCCTAATTATTTGTCCACTTTTCTTTTTATAGTTGTTCCTAATTATTTGTCCATTTTGACAAATCAAGAATGGACAAATTGTTTTTACCTATTATATCCTCAATTAATTAGTTTGAAAAAGGTAGAACTTCTTGAAATTTAAATTTTTAATTCATCCACTTTATAATTAATAGGGGTAAAATGGTAAACTCACTATGTTAATCATTGTTTTCTTAATAAGTGTGCCAATTTAAAAGTGGACAAGTAATTAGGAACAATGGGAGTATTACTTTGTTATATTTAGGCTCAACGCGCTCATTAAAAAACAATAATTGAATAATTATTTTACCATACTATTCCAATTAATTGATATTTGAGTATGTAGGATTAGTTTTTGAAAAAATATTTAGAAAATAAGTAACTAATGCTAAAAATAAAACATAAAAAGGATAATTATCTTTTCTTGATACGTTAAAAATGATAAATAAAACTGATTTTTTCAATGAAATAATAAATAAGTAAAAATAAACAAATAGAATAAAAATTTTGAATTCATTTTTATCGTCATTTATTTTTGAAAAAGACATTTTATGTGCTTAGTCCATGCAGAAAATTAAGTGTACATGAATCATGATATAGGAGGACGCATTAATTATTACAAACATAAAATAAAAGTATGGTTGATAATATTTTTGATTTTTCAATTATTATAAATTCAGATATTAGTCTGATATCAAATTCAACATATTAAATATTCAATTAATTGAAATGTGAGCTTTTGATTTCTTGCATGTAAATATATATTGATAAATTATCATAATTATTAATTGTTTCACTTGAATATGTTATGTTAAGTTTGTATCACTACTGCATATTCAAAGATGGATTTTTAATATTATAGCATCAAATACTTTTGAACCCAAATTTTTTGCCCTAGAACATAAAATTTATTTAAATTACAACAAATGATAGATAAAAACTTACAACTTTAAAAATATCAATATAAGAAGCTTACATATTGAGCCAAAATATTTAATTTTGAATCTACTTCTATATATCCTCCTTTTCGTTATCCCTTGTAGGGATTCTCACCACTTTCACTCCTTTGAAGAATTTAAAATCTTAAGATTAAAGATAGAAGACGATTACTATCCAAACAACTACTGTTATTTGATCCACCTCACTTTAACTATATTTGACTGTAATATAATTTTATAAATAATCAAAAATAAACTTTACATATTACTTAAACGATATAGAAAAGTTATTATCCTATAAAAATATTTTCTCCATATGAAAGAGATTAAAATTTTAATTTAGCAATTGATGATTCATTAGTAAATGTAAAGACAAGGTGCATGCCCTGCCCTATCACGCGTTGGAAAAGAGAAGAGACAGTGTGTGCCACAATGTCTGCAATCAAGCATACATGCTTATATCAATCAACATCATTATCCTTTCCATTAATAGGAAATCAGATCATCGTTATTTATAAATTGAATAGCAGAAAATAATATTTTTATATTAAAAATAAACATAATTTTAATTTTTTTTTTGGTAGATTACGTACAAATAAATTCTACGGCCTACGGGACTTCCCCTCTGCTATAAAAATATCATCTATCTTGTTTTTTAAGTATGAAAATTTATGAATATCTTTGTAAGACATATTTTTTTTTAGAAAAATGCGTCTAAGAAAAGTCGAAACTACTGACATATTCTCTCGATTTGGTTTTATTTGATTTGATTTTCAATGTGAATAAATGATGATATTTGGTTTGATTCTATATTCTAAAAAAATCAAATTGAATATATAAATATACTAATTTTTAATTTGTCATGACTATAAATATGTTTTTGTGGAGATGTTTCTTTTTTGGTAGGATTTTTGTGGAGATGTTGTACATACTTTTATTCATTAAAATTTTGTATAGACATGCTAACATGTTTTCTCTACTGTTTGCTTGTATATATTGAAGTATTTAGGAATGATTTATTTATATTATTAAGGTTGTATAACTTTTTGAAAAATATATATAAATGTGAGATTGTTGTTTTATCAACAAAAGATAAATAATTGTCATATTTTAAAGTGAAATATTTCACGTATAGATATTTTGATAGATAATAGATTTATCAATCTGTTTGATTTCTGATAGACATGGACCACTATATGAGACATTGTGTATTTAGTTGATAGATACATTCCAACAAGCATAATCAGTTTGATTTTAAGGTAGACCAAAACAAATATAAATTGAACCGTGAATATGAATTTAAGGACTTCAAATTTAAATAATGGAAAAAATAAATCTAAATGAACAGTAGCAATATAAAAAGAAAAAAAGGTATTCATTCTACTTCTAATGTAATACTCCCTCCATTCCATATTAATTGAATTTTTCAGGCATTTTTTATTTTTCAAATTAACTTAATTCTTCAGTTTTCAAGACTACTTTTAGAGTGTTCTTCCAATTTTACCCTTCATTTGGATTTTCAATGTGATGACTTTAATAAATTTGACAATAATTAATAAGGGTAAAAATGAAAAACTATGTTCAATTTATGTCTTAATCTACTTTTCTTAAAGGGTGTGAAACACTTCAAAAATTCAATTAATATGAAATGGAGGGACTCTTATTAATATCTAAGGTTTAGCCAACGTTAGGATTTTCTTGGACCTTGTGGTGTAGTAAATTCATGAATCTTATTTATGAGTTGTTATCAATATTTGAGGCATTTGACCATTTAAATTAGTAGTGATAAAGAAGCGGTAGAAATTGAATATTAAACGAGTTGAACGGATTAGATCAAGCTAAATGATATATCTAATTCCTTTATATTTAAATACAGGTTTATAATGAATCGAGTGATAAACAACATAAATATCTAAAAAAAATTACAAGAGTGAAATTTGCTTACAAATCACATCAAACATTTGAATAGTTTAACAAAATAAATAATCTTTTTAGATAATAAACACAAACCTAAACTCTTATTTGAAAGAAAAAAACCGTTTAATAAATAAAAATTGACAAATAAAAGAATTTTATATTGTTTTTAAATCAAAAAGAATTTCCGGTCTCAATTGTAAAGGAGAAAGAAATGGGTAAATAGTTATTTTTTGAACCGTTAGTTAAATTTTGGTAACTTCTTAGAGCCAATACGTTGACATCAGGGGCATTTTGGAGTCAAAAGGTTAACGAAGGATATTTTTACACCAAATTCAATAGTTCAAGATATCTTAGATCCTTTTCTGTTTGAATAATCATATTTCTTAAAAACAATGAAACTTTCAATGCAACTTAAAATACAAATTTTAAACACCGCACAAAAAAAGAAAAAGGACAAATATATTCCGAACTGACGTAAATGGTATGCATCTACCCTCCGTTATGCTTTTGGGACATTGGTGCCCCTGCCGTCAAAAAACTAGAGCGTATAGGTTGATAAGATTATGATACGTGTATGTCTGTTAGTAGAAATGGTATATATGCTCTAGTTTTTGAATGATAGGGACACCAATGTCTCAAAAGTATAACGGAGACTATATTTGTCCTTTTTCGCAAGAAGAAAACTAACCAACGGAAAGTACGTAGCTGAAATAAGGGCAAAAGCGGCAAAGAGGGTTGAATCAGAAGTTGATTGACCCGACAACCCGATGAAACCCGCCGGATTCCAAGTCAACAGTTCAATCCGTACGACGTCGTTTGAAGACAAATTATGAATCAATGAAGAGAGCAAAGAGTGTAGAGTAGATCCGATTTCGAAGAGAGAGAAAGGAGAAATTATCGACGCCGATGGAGACGATGGCGGATGCTGAGCCAGCGAAGGCGAAGCCTCGACCAATCATCCGCCTTGGCCTCTTCCTTATCTCTCACAGTTTCATTGTTAGGTTTACTCGCTTACTCTTTCTGTATCTAAACTTCATACACTTTTTGAAGTAGTAAATTAAGCATATGAATGAGAGGTTTAAAGGTTTTGAGTTATTCACTGATTAATCTTGCATTTTGGTATGTATTCAGTGTGGCTTGCTGCGCAGCTGGTGTTTTTGCTCTGTTACTTTTGCCTGTTCTCGCTAAGAACACTTACATTTCCGAAAATGCCCTCATGCCTGGTTAGTTATCCTGCTATTCCTCATTTTTCTGCTGTGAAAGCACAAATTATCTCTTCAGAATCTCAAATTCCACTAATGTTAGATCACGAAAAATGTAAACGGTAGCTTGCCGTTATGGCATTGAGCTCTTGCAGGAATTTGCCCCTTGAGTTTTTGTAATGTGAGTTGGAATAAAGTTCAATTATTCAGTTTTAGAATGAATAGGGTTGAACAGAGTAGAGTGAATGTAGAGGATTGCATAGCCGAACAACTAATGTAGGATTGATTTGTAGTTCATTGATTGATTGATAGAAAGCTAGTTTTATTCTTACCTTGTAAAATTTCCTTGTCCTTTCTATGAATGTCCAACTCTAGTGATTACTGCTATAAAAATTCTCCCCCTTAACCTTGGTTTGGACCATCATTTTGCAGGTTCTGCTAGTCCCATGATGTCAAATGATGATGTTTCACGGGCTAGAATGTTTGTGAACAAGGTCGTTAGCTTTGATTTCAAAACTGATAGCTCAAGCATGTATGTACTTGCCTCAACATTATTTTATGCCAAATATCTTTCCTTCATGTGTCCATGTTGCTTTCTTCTAATGTAGCTGAGATCCTTAGAAGAAACCAGTTGACAAATGATAATTGAACATTGATTACTTGCTGACTGAGATTTTCTAATAAAACTATGATGTCCTTAATTTGGTGAAAAGTGTACACTTTCATTATCTCATGTAGGAGTACTCTTTCAAGATGATCACATGATAAGGAACTTCCTTTTCTATTTGTACTATTTTGGCGGGGAAAGCTAGATATAGCAAAGAGTCTATGTGGTTTCCTTTACATGTTTTTGTGCCCTGAATAGCATTATGCAATTAAGGTTCTGACTGTTTACACCCCTCGTTTCTTACGTCTTCTTCTCCTTATTCGATAATGGAGCAAACAGAATCTTCAGACAAAAACTTAATAGGGAAGCTTTTCACCAACATAAACCACTGTACATACATTGAGGTGTCTAAGGGGGGAGTAGGAAAAGTTTATTTGAGATCAGTAGTACCTTTGTAAGTCGTTATTTGTATATCTCTACTTTTGACAGCCTAATTCTACTCTATATCTACATGTATATCTAAATCATTCCTTTGTTTCATGGATGTAGAGGAATCCAAGATTTGGTAGCACAACATATAACGGATTTGGGCGGTGAAGTTAATTTTCACAAGTTCCTACCTCAAGTGAATAAGTTTAACCCCCTGCATTTTTTCTCCAGTCCTGATCAAGGAATAGCTCAGGAGAATTATACTTGTTCATCATATGGTATCAATACAGTTGGATTTATAAGAGCTCCACGTGGTGATGGGAAGGAGGCTATTGTATTGGTGACCCCTTATAATTCTGTTAAGACCAGCATGGGTGAGGCTTTATCACTAGGTATTGCATACTCAATTTTCTCCCTGCTCACTCGAGTGACGTGGTTAGCTAAAGATATCATATGGCTTGCTGCGGATTCACAGCATGGGGAATATGCTGCAGTTGCTGCGTGGCTAAGAGAGTATCACACACCATCATTTGATGGTTCTGGAAGAAGTCTATTTGAATCAAATGCGAGTCCAACAACTGGAAGAAAGAGACCCAATGATTTTCTACGTGCTGGCACAATGGCTGCTGCCCTTGTCATAAAGGTTACAGATGGCAGTGAGAAAGCAGAGAGAGATGTTCTCAATTTATATGCTGAAGCATCCAATGGACAGATGCCAAACCTCGATCTGATCAATGTTGTGAACTATTTGGCTGTAAATGGGCAACGATTACGGGTGAAGGTTGAGAAATTAGGGCCATTGCTGGACTCTTGGTGGTTGAGAAGTCTGGCTGAACTGTTTCACAAACTGGGCACAGTGGCTAGAAGTTTGAATCCCCAATGGAACTTTGGTATTTCTGTTGCAGAATATATTGAAGGCACTGCTACACTTGCTAGCTCATTATATAATCAGGTATATACTTCAAAATGACACTTCTTTGTTAACACCTAAGAGGTAACACTTTTACTGGTACATGCTTTCAAAACATCCCATCCCCCCAAACCCTCTAGAAAACAGAATTGTGGCTTGTTGGTGGTTGGATTGTGTGTCCTTCCAGTTGATGGAGGCTACAGATTTTAGTCACAAAAAACATTTCAAAGTTAGAAAAATTAGTCTTTGTGAACGTTAGGTAAGTTACTCTGTTGGATTTCTGATCATATGTTGCAACTGTTACTTTATTTTAGGCACTGGGTGTTCCCACAGGTCCTCACGGTGTTTTTCGAGATTATCAAGTTGATGCCATTACTATGGAGATCTCAACAAAACGTGTAGCAAACTACAAAAACCGACCAAACGAGTTACTTTTGCAAGGTGGCAGGTCAGTACTCAATGCCCTTCTCTCCCCTAGTGTTATTATAAGCTACCTCTTAGTGACAAAAAGCATGCAAAGCGCAGGATTATTGCTACATGGGTGAATCCATTGTGCTTTAAGAGAAGTATGCATTTAGTCAATAATGATCCGAATAAGAATTGTTACCATTCTAAACAAGAAAAGGTGGATTCTTCAAATCTCAGTTTAAAAGATTAAAAAGTGAAGGGGAAAATTGACATTTTTCTATTTGAGTAATAGGATTCATCTCTCACGTATGATCGAAATTCGAACGTTATCTTTGTTGTCCTCTTATTCATCTAGTGTTTGTGACATTTATTCTTTTACCATTCATGTTCCTCTACTTCTTTTGATTCACTTATTCCTTTCCTTCAATTATATGACTTTCTTTTTCATCCAATGTGCAAGTCCTTTTCTGCTGCTTCTTTGAGTTTCAGGGCTTCTCTTCTTCTTCCTTTTCCCCCAACTTTTTAGTAGATTACTAAAGTAATCTTATATGAAATTGAGTGCGGCAAATTAATTATTTTATGGTTAATTTATTGAAAAATGAAAAATCAACTGTGATTGATGTCATCTTTTGATGCCTTCTTGAAATCATATGTAAGGTGTTTCTTTGAGGAGTTGGAATAAATATTCTCATTTTCGTATGTTGGAGGTTTAATGAGTTAGTAACATTAATTTCAACTTAATTATAACAAATACTGTAAATATTTTATGTTTGCATTACTCTGAAGAAGCGTGATCTTCACCTCTTACCAATTTTAATGCTTAACCCTCACAAAATGTTCAATGTTATCTTACTTTCTGTGGATAAACCTTATTTTTTTCAAGGTTTATTTAAACTCTTTTGAAAGGACAAAAATGGACTCATCAAGTATAAAAAAAGGACAAAATGGGATAAGGAGTGCTATTACTAGAGAGGGGATGGTCATTTTAGGGCATCCCCTGAACAGAAAAGGGAGGGCCAATTTGGAACGCTAGAAGTGGTTTTTTGTTTGCT
>JAJOOE010002767.1:0-43900 GCA_036250405.1 Solanum raphanifolium | reverse complement strand
GCTATGCTCGAAACCAATAAGGAGTCATCTAAAAGTATGATCCTTTATCCATGTTGGCATACATGGTTTATGAGGATTTTGAGTTGTATGAACTCATCTCCATATCAGTGTTCAATACTACTCCCAATAATATATATACTCATGCTCAAATGTATAAAACATACTCTTTCTCTAGTTTGAGATAATTGCTTAAACAATTCTCTTAAAAGAGGTAACTGCTCTGAAATATCTCTGAACTCATAAACTCGTTTAGAAATTAAAGTTTCTCATTTTTCAAAATAATACTGTCTTTCTTCATGTAAGAATAACACATTTGGGAAATACTTAGTGCCCTTATGCTCTTTCTCAAACTCTCCTTTACTTCCTCAAAAACTCAGTTTAAAACACAATCGCTGGCTTTAAAAGATTCTCAAAATTTCCAAATCAAAATAGGGTTTTGAAATATAGATATGAACAAATCAACTGAAGGAACTCAATAACAATATAGAAAACTAAATACTCAGAACTCAAGGACTCAAGAACTAAGAACTCAACGATACTACTCATCTCAAGAATACTCAATTCGTAGGGTTCATGCAGAAAAATGGACATGAACGTATCTACTCAAGGACCTCAATAACAATATAGAAACTGAGTACTCAAAACTAAATAAAAGCTCTTGAAATTTTCTCTTAAACTCACTTTAGTTTGGAATGAAAATTAAGACATGTGATTAGAACATGCAAGAACTCTCAAGAGGGAATGAAGCCTTTAGCTAATGCAAAAAAAAGGGAAACATAGCCACAACTTAAAGGAACATGTGCCGGCTGAAACAAGAAAAAATTTGCTCAGTGACTCCTGGCGTACTACTAGCGTGTCGCCCGAGCACTCCTGGCGTGCTGGTGGTATTTACTACTCAAGCATTCTAGAACACACTCCTCTCATAAGGGTCTCATTTGAATAAAATTTAGAGAAAAGAGTCTGGGAGTACATCTCGCTTCTAGCTCGAACGCACGATTCATATGAATAAGAGTGCAATCTTTTGAATATAAACACTTAAGCTTACTCATGGGCTTCTCACAATCCCATCTGCAGTCTCATGACCTTATAAAGACTTTACCTGAGAGTAACTCATCAATAAGGATTTGGGCTTTGCTATTTCAACCACCTTGAGTATGAGGGGTAATTGAATGGATTTGAGAAATGCACGATTATGAATAAGTTCCGTATGACACAGTTTTATTGCACGATTTAGAGTATGGAAGAAGAGAAACTTTTCTCAAATGTCTGTAGTCCCTCATTTATAGAAGTGGGCGCCTCACAACCATAAATAAGATTATATTGGCATGGCTTCATAGACACCCTAGGACACTTGAACTCTGTGCTATGATACCAAGATTTTCACGACCCGAGCCTACACCCTGGAGAGGGCCAGCAGTCGAGAACCATTGTTGGTCCCCAAGCCAAACCTCATCCTTGCTGACTACAAGCGGAAGACTAACTCAAGCATATATAAGCATCAAATTGAAAGAAACGTTTAAAAACAGTTTACTGAATCTCAAAACTTTACTGAATATATTGAGTATGAAATATAAGTTTAAATAAAACATCTGAAAACTATAAGACTTTCCAAAACTGTCTATCTATGATGCCTCTACTGTATATAAACGAGTGTTGGGACAAGACCCACTACTACTCAAAATGTTACTAATACTAATAACTCATAAAACTAGAGTCCTCCGGAAGCAAGGAGGTCTTACTCAAAAGCTAGCAAGCAGACGAAGTGATCTCAACGGATTCTTGTTGAGGATCCTAAGAACATATATATGTATCTTTATAAGATGCAGGTCGAATGACATCAGTACATTGAATATACGAGTATGTAATATAGTTGAATAATAAATTACTAAATGAAAGAACTGCAGTAGATATAGATATATACTCAACTGAATGTAAGGAAGTAAGGAAATGAAATCATTAAAACCTTGCGAAGATGCTTACTCATTTTTGAACTCGTCATGTTAAGTGATATAATAAAAATACACTTTTAACTTTATTTTGGGAGATTCTCTAACCGACAACCATCACTATGAGCTACGTGATGATAAAACGTCTCGCCCATGTTGTCAAAACTACAATATACCTTGCTAGGGTATAGAATACCTCAACTAAGTTGATCCACTAAGCCATGCTCGAAAGCAATAAGGAGTCATCTAAAAAGTATGATCCTTTACCCATGCTGATATACATGGTTTATGAGGATTTTGAGTTGTGTGAACTCATCCCCATATAAGTGCTCAATAGTACTCCCAATAATATATATACTCATTCTCAAATGTATAGAACATACTCTTTCTCTAGTTTGAGATAATTGCTCAAACTATCTTCTTAAAAGAGGTAACTGCTATGAAATATCTTTAAACTTATAAACTCATTCAGAAATCAAAGTTTCTCCTTTCTCAAAATAATACTCTTTTTCTTCATGTAAGAATTAAACATTTGGGAAATACTTAGTTCCCTTAAACTCCTCTTTACTTCCTCAAAAACTCAGTTTAAAACACAATCGCTGGCTTTTAAAGATTCTCAAAATAGGGTTTATGCAGAAATATAGACATGACTGAATCAACTCACGGATCTAAATAATAATATACAAAACTCAATACTCAGAACTCAAGGACTCAAGAACTCAAAACTCAACGATACTACTAATCCCAAGAATACTAAATTTATCGGGTTCATGCGGAAATATGGACATGAATGAATCAACTCAAGGACCTCAATAACAATATAGAAACTCAGTACTCATAAATCAATAAAAGCTCTTGAATTTTTCTCCTAAACTCACTTTAGTTTTGAATGAAAATTAAGACATGTGATTAGAACATGCATGAACTCTCAAGGAGGAATGGAGCCTTTAGGAGCTAATGAAAATAAGTGAAACATAGACAAAACTTAAAGGATTATGCGCCTGATGAAAAAAGAAAAAATTGGCTCAGTGACTCCTGGCATACTGTTGGCGCATTGCCCCAACACTCTTGTCGAACTGGTGGCGCACCACGCCAGGCCCCAAAGTACTGGGGCTAGATTTAGGCGTACTGCTGGTGTAACACCCCAGCACTCCTAGAGTACTGGTGGCGTGCCGCCCCAACCCTTTTCCAACGACTTCGACGAATTTTTTTTTAAAATTCCAGCTTTAAACTAGGTTAGAATTGGGAAATTTGTCCTAAACTCTTCTTGTTTCTCAAAACCAACACGATTACAAGAGAATTTCATACAATCCTTTTAAGAAACACCACTCATACTAAAGATCCTCAACACAAGAAACTCATAACCTCCATTGTTAAAGAATGAAACTATAATCAAGAACTACTCAAGAATCTTTTATAGAGTGAGGACGAACAAGTCCAACACTGTGAGAAGCCTTACATACATGGAAAGAACAATGTTCTTGGTGAAAATCGACGAGATCTTGACGAACGCTCAAAACCTAGCTCTTTCTCCTCTAGAACTCTACTCTTAATTTTCTAAGTGTTTAGGAAAGACAGAATGGTTTAACATCTGATTAGAACATTAATTGGGTGAGGAAAAAAGTGCTAGGCCTAGTGGTAAAAAGGAAAAGACAAAAATACCATTTTCTAAAATGAATCAGATGCCTTAACTAGAAAGGCTTTATTCAAACGGATATAACTTTTTACTTCGAGCTCGAAATTAAGCAAACTTGGCGGCGTTGGAATGAAGACTCAAATACCTTAAATTTGGTAGGTCATGGGCCACCCAACTCTTTATGTGTTAAAAGATATGGTCATTTGAAGTTGACCCAAGTAAATCTCATAGTGAAACTCAATTGGAAAGAAAGCTTTCAACTCAACTTTGTGCTAGGGGATTCTAGTGACCTTAATTCATATCCAAAATCATTCCCAACACTAAATAATTGAACTTACCACCTATGAACAATTAAGAGTCACACTGTAAAATCTTATTCACAAATAAAAAATGGTTCGAGTCTTATCTTAGAAATTTTTGGGGTGTTACATATTAATCGAAAGATAAATACAAATATGAAAGGAGGACATAAATCCAAAAACCTTCAAGTTTCGAGTTTTTATCTAGGCTGAACATCAAAAAAATCATTTTCAAAGGGCCAAGAGCATCCGTGGGAAGGTCTCTTTCACTAAAGTAGGTTTTGTAACTTTGAAGAGCGCATGTATGCTTGGCTAGCACACCTTCCTCTTCGATGTCTGTTGGTCATTACATGCTAAATATTTATAGGTAATCTTTCTAATAGTTTAAGTATTTTATTTTTATAGTTATCCAGAAAGGACTTGGAGTAGTAGTAGTACTAATAATACATTTGTCTAGATTAGTATGGGCTTTAGTCAGCCTAACAAAATAAGTACCCTCTATGTATGCCTCTAGCTTTTACAAGACAAACAACGGTGGAACTTCCAAGAAACAAATATAGTTGTCATGCGTCATATTAGTTCCATCCTTTTCTAAAGCATATGCCACTTTGTTTGCTTCGCGATAGCTATGCTGAATTGTCACCCCCCCCCCCCACCTTCTGGATCCAATCAAACAATATATTAGAGTAAGTTGAGTGTGGTCATTCTCGATGAGGAAAATCATATCCTCACAGGCGATATTGATTTCTAGTGGCATCAAGTTGTTGTACAATGCCAACTACATTCCTTGTAGTAGTGTTGTCAATTCTGGTTTTAAGGAATTTGTAGCATAAAGGTTGCTCATATAGCCTAATACCCCTTCTCCCTTTATATTCCTAATTACTCCCCCTATTCCTCCTCTCCTCGAGTTACCCTTGACGAACGATCTGTGTTTAGTTTGAATCCTTTTGTTGGAGGTTCCCATTTTATGTATGTGGTTTTGGGGGTAATGCTTATTTTCGAGGGTCCAGTTAGTGAAAGATATTCTCTGGAGTGAGTTATGGTCTTTGTAATGCTTATTTTCGTACTTATATTATTATGGTATTTCTCATTTCTTGTCCTTCAAATGGTCCATATAAAGAAAGGGTACATTTCCTGTCAATTTAATGATGTTTTTCTGAGGGGACAACTTAGGTCTTTCAGTCTAACTAGCCAATCGCCCCCTCCATTATTTATAATGTGATTTATTGCATTTATAACTCCCAAGTCTAGCCACATTTTCCTAAATGTCTCACATTCTAGGAATATGTGGGTGATCGTTTCGGGAGTGTTGCATATATGGCATGGCTTAATAATTTCTATTCCAAAGTTGTTTAGATAGTCCAGTGTGGGGATTCTATTATGTTGTCACCGCCAAATGAAGTATTTTATTTTATTTGGGCATTTTAGTAACCAAATCCATGTAAATTCATTTATTGGTTGAGGGGTTTCAACATTGTTTATTATTAGAAAATGATATACAGAGCTTGTTGTTAGGACTCCCTTATGGCTAGGCCTCCAAGTGGCTTTGTCCTTTAGTGCTCTGTTTGTATAGGTACACTGTAGGAGGTTTTTTTTAGCTCTTTAGTTAACTCGAATGACATAGGTCCTCTTTCGTCCTGGACATACTTGGACAGGAATGTTCCAGTTTTGAGGTCTCTCCCATTTATGTGGAGCGGGCCATGTAGTAGTTCTCTCATTGTTATATTGTTAGGTAGCCATCGGTCGTGCCAGACATTCAATCCTACCACGAGGTTTTTCGATTGTCTACTACTATTAACCTTTTTCTACAAACATTTCATACTACCAGGAGGTTTTTTCTACTATTAACCTTTCATTTTTAGAAACTGTTACGAAATATATCTTTATTTTTATTAATTATTTTTGTATTACTTGCATCGAAATCTGTTTATAAGGTTATTACATTTTAAATTTTGTTCAAACTAATTTTTTTTAGTAAAGTTGTTCATTTGTCGCATTATAGGACAACGTTAACTTATTTACTCAATCAATATTTTTTCATTTTTCTACTTTAGACGAAATTTATGTCTTTTAATAGAAGTTCTTTATAGAAGTTAAACAACAAAAATACTATGATTTTTAACGAGGTATAAAAAGAGAAGATAAAAATTGATAATGCAATGATAACACTCAATTTATCCTCAAGACAAGCAAGAGAATAAGTGGTCGTTAGCAATAAAAACCCAACTAAGAGTCGGGGACAAATCTCACATGGACAGGTATAGTGCAAAGAATTCAATTAGAAAATTAGGAAAGTGACCTATAGCCCATAAAGACATGTTTGTGCCTAAAATTCAATATTTTTATATGGTTATTTTCTTAAGCCCTCCGAATAGGGAAAATTCATGTCTTTGAAATTGTTTTGCTTAAATTACGTACTTCATTCAGGATGACAAAATTTGTTATGATAAGTTGTACCTTCAATCTTTCAGTTCCACATGTATATGATAAGTTCAAATAAAACATTTAATATTTCAGTCTTAGATTTCAATTATTGAGCTATCCACTATTATCAGTATTATGTGGTTTACTCGTATAAGTCAGTTCGGAGTATTACTTAAAACCAAGAAAACATATGGATGAAATCTCACCCGTCAGTTAAGACTGAGACCTTTAGTACCAATCCTTAAGTCTCAGAACTACGTGACAACGTAAGTTTTAAGGGTCACTCGTCACACCAAGACTGGCACCTTAGTGTTTTCTGGACATCAGCTTAGTAGATCCACATTAGATAATGTTTGTACCCTGGCAAAGTAAAAAGCACCCTTCCAACTAGGGTACAGGTTGGACTCTATTTAGCTCAGATGTAGTATGTCGATTAATAGTATCTCCCACAGTCAGTCTCAGATATTTGATGACCTTGTATTTTAGTTTACTCAACACAGTGTTGATTAGTTACATGTTAATTATTACTTGGTCATTGGATCAACTAATTTATTTCAGTTTTATATTCAGTTCAACATCTTAGATTTATCATGTTTATCTTGTTAGATTATTGTTTCTATCTCACATATTCAGTATATTCAAAGTACTACACACATACTCTTTTGCCTTATATTGTCTTATAATATAGATTCATACTCTCAGTATTCAACTCGCAAATAGTTTGATTGTTGTGTCATTTCAACAACTGAGCTTGGTGAGTCCTCATTTTTCAAGGACAAGAGCTATTTTTGTTTCACTATGTTAATCTTTCAGTTTCAGATAGTTGGAGTTAGTTGGAGGGTTGTCCCAATAACTCATCTTAGTAGAGGTTTTCGGACAATCACACGGTAGTTTTAACTTTATGATTTGGTCAAACGAATTCTATTTTGACTACTAAGTTGTTTTGGATTTATCTCAGTTTAGCTTTTGCATAAGTTATCTTCAGTTAGTATATGTATGAATCATAGTGTTATGCTAGACCATGGGTTAGCTTGGATCACTTGTGGTTCTAAGCACTGTGTTATGACTACAATATAGTCTCGTGTCGTGACAAATTGAGAGTGTGTTTGGGAAATACTTTTTCAAAAAAAAAAATCAGTTAATTCATATTATTATTTTAGAAAAATAAACTTTATCAAAATGAGAAAAATAACTTGTCAAATGATAATAGAAAAAAATTGGAAACAAAGGGAAAAAAAAAGAAGTTCTATATTTATCTCCAAATGAAAACCGCTTAGAGCTCAAACACGAGGAATGAGGTAAACAAGATACCCATATCGCCAGATAGGAAAACCTAGGGGTGGTAAAAACCTAGATAATTAGAGAGGAGACTACGCAAGTTTCCTAATCTAGTACATAGAAATTCTACCTGAGAATTTTGAGCTAATTTTGACCTATTTAGGTCAAATGCACTTTGTATGGACGGATTCGATTGGATCAAGCCTTTTTGTTTTTTTGTTTTTTTGTTTTTTTGTTTTTTTTTTTTGTTATGATTGTATTGTTGCCCTTGTGGCTACTATTAAAAAAACAAAAAACAAGGCTCATATGAAAGATAATATGAAAAACTTATTGTCATGTTAAACTTTTTAATTTGAAAATGTATACAATTTAAACTCTACATCACATCAATAATTTCTTATATATATTTATCCTTTTTCAAATGGTATTTCATGGACAAATGTTAAATATTCTTTTATTAGGGATGAAAATTCTGTACACAATTTTTTTTCCTGTTTATAATTAAGGTTGGTGAAAAGATTATGCAAATTATGCTATAAAAGTATTCATGTCTATTTCCCCTAATGTAATTAATTCGGTAAAAAATCTTTGAATGTATTTAATTAATTCCTAATCTATATATGTATCTTTTCTTTAAGCAAAAGAAACAAAAATTCCACAAAAAACAACATTAGCCTATATATTAAGCCTAGTTTTAATAAATTAAAGAAGATGTAAAAGATCTTTAAATCATATAACCGTGAACACAAAGTCTATTATATATAGAGAAAGCAGAGGCAAAGTAAATGAAAAATCACAATTTCAAAACCCTAATTAATGAAACTCAATGGACGTCATGCAAATAAAAAAAAAATTCAAGACCTAGCTTTAATACATTGTAGAATTTTTTTTTTTTTCACCTCACTCATACCTGAACCAAAACCCAATATGCATAAATCATAACCATTAACTCAAAAATAATCTTTTCTTCAATAATCCAGAAATGTTGATGTTATAGCTAATTTGAAATTCGAAACAGCAAACATAAACAATTAAAGACTAGAAAAACATGAGAGAGCGTATGCATCTCGAATAGAATAGTAACGAAGAAAAGAAAACAATAGGTCATGATTAAATGTAATGTTAAGCTGTAAGATTTTGTGTGGAGAGACGCGGTGGTTGGAGGCATGAAGAACATGAGTATTGTGCCTAATAATATGTCAAAACCAATCTGAAAGTACCCTTTAACTACACTACATTTCATTTCATAAGTATGTGGATGTTTTAGAATGAGTTTGAAGGAATAAAAATTTGTAATGAGTGTGAAGGTGAAATTCAAATTATTATGATCGGTGGAAAATATATTTTAAGCGATACAAGGCAAATAAGATTGATTATTCAAAGTGAATATACCTTGTTATTTTACTAGGGATGGTTATTTATTTATTTATTTTTACAAGATTTTGTTCTTGTTATTCATTAAGGTTGGTGAAAAGGTCAATCCAACTATAAGAGCATTCATGTCTATTTCGCCAAATGAAACTGATACAACAAAAAAAATTGAATGTATTTAATCGATTTCTATATTTTTTGTTTTCTCGAACTAAGTTGTATCAACATTTATAATTAAGTAAATAAAAGTGTGTCTTCTCTAAAAGTTAATTTTTTTATATGAGATATTCAATCACATATTTCAACATCAGAGCTGACAAAAATATTATTTTTGAGTACTCTCACCCTATAGAAAAACTATAGCGTAGATAGATAATATATATGTATTATATGTTGAAAAATTTTTCTTCATATGCTTACTTCTTTATATTCTAATTTTAAATTACGTTATCATGTTTTTGATTATTTTTCTAAAAATAATAATTTACAATTGAATATGTATATATGTCATGCTTTTGAATCTTTAATTTGTTAGCACACGACATAGCTGATAATAAAACATATTACTTACTATTATTATGTTTTTTTTATTTCTTAGTCTAAAGTACTATATACTCATGCATTTCTTGCGTCAATTTTTTATTGAATGATAAAAATAATTAATAAAACATTCTAGTTGCTATCATTATGTTTTTTTTTTGTTTTTTAGACTAATGTACTAATGCATTTCTTGTTTTTTTACTGAGTAATAATGATGATTCTCAAAAAAAACAAACATGTCATGCTTTTGTATCTCTAATTTGTTAGCACACGTTATATATGATAATAAAACATACTACTTGCTATCATTATGTTTTTTATTAGACTAAAGTACTCTTGCATTTCTTGCATTTTTTACTGAATAATAATGATGATTCATGAAAAAATAAATATATCATGTTTTTGTATCTCTAAATTGACAGCACATGTTATATCTGGTAATAAAACATACTAGTTGCTATCATTATATTTGTTTTGTTACTTACTATAAAGTATTCATGCATTTTTTGTTTTACTTGTTGCTGAATAATAAAGTTTATTTTTGGAATAACAATAAATCGAGATACTTCTTGGAGCTTCTAGAAAGTTTGAGTAAAATATCTTTTGATATTTTTTTATTAATAAATATTTATATAAATCTCAAAACTTAATAGTTAAGGTAGATATTTAAAGAAATATGATAAATTTTCTAGATTTTTTTTTATATCTAGAACCATCTATTTACTAGTATAAATATGTGTAACCTTAATCAGTTGTAACCAAGCCAGTTCAAAAACGCCTTATTCATTAATAAAGTTCTCCTGCCCAAATTCCTCATTCTCCTTCATGGATACTTCTCTTTTCACAACCCAAAACATGAAAATTTTGAAGAATGAAAAGTCTCATGTTCTTATCGCACTATTCCCAGGCCAAGGCCAAATTAATCCATGTCTTCAATCTTCCAAACAATTAATCAATTTAGGCATTGGAGTCACTTTAACCATGAGCCTATCAACTTTCAGTAAAATAAAAAACTCCCAAATGTTGAAGGATTAAGCTTTGCTCCTTTCTCTATTGGCTATTATGGCAAATTCCAGTTAAGTTCAGTTGATGAGTTTCATATGTTCTATTCTTCTATAAAGTCCTGTGGGTCAAAATTCATTTTCAATTTGATCCAATCAAATACAAAAAATGGTTCCCCTTTTTCACATGTCATATACACTATTATCATGGAATGGGTTGGTTTAGCGGCCAAAAAAATTAATAACCCATCAACATTATTTTGGATCCAACCTGCCACAGTTTTTGATGTTTACTATTATAGATTCACAGACTATTCTGATTATTTCAAAAACTGTGATGCTAAGGATAAAATAATAAAGTTACCAGGATTGCCACCACTTAGTCCAATTGATTTTCCTTCTTTTGTGTTTGATGACGTGAATAGTTCCAACTGGGCAGTTAAGTCTATTAAAAGGAAAATTGAAATGTTGAGTAGTGACGAAAATCCAAGAGTTCTTGTGAACACTCTTGATGCTTTGGAATTTGATGCTTTGAGAATTCTAAAGCATGTGACTATGGTGGGAATTGGGCCTTCAATTCCTTCAATATTTCTTGATGATAATACTTTTCGAGCTGATATGATTGAGATTAGTTCGAAGAATTATATGGATTGGTTGAACTCAAAGGACAAGGGATTAGTTATCTACATAGCATTTGGTAGTTACTCCGAAATATCAAGTCAATTGATGGAGGAGATTGGTCACGGATTGTTGAAATGTGGGAGGCCATTTTTGTGGGTGATTAGGGAAGGACAAGACGGGGATAAGATGGAGGACAAGTTGAGTTGCAAAGACGAACTTGAAAAGCAGGGGAAGATAGTGAGTTGGTGCTCACAAGTGGAAGTTTTAAAACACCCTTCTGTTGGTTGTTTTTTTACTCACTGTGGATGGAATTCAACTTTAGAGAGCATAGCATCTAAGGTACCTATCGTGGCATGTACACTCTGGAATGATCAAGTTTGTAATGCAAAAATATTCAAGATATTTGGAAGAATGGTGTTAGAGTTAATGTTAGTGAAAGTGGTGTCGTGGAAAGAGATGAGTTCAATAGATGTATCACAATCGTGATGGGGGACGGTGAAGAAGGGGAAGAATTGAGAAGAAATGTCAAGAAGTGGAGTGATTTAGCTAAGGAAGCTATGAAGGAAAATGGTACATCAAGTGAGAATCTCAAGGCTTTTGCTAATGAGATTTTTACTTGGTCATAATGAGTACTAAATCACTCATGAATAGATGACTTCAATAAAAATAGCTAGTAATCTAGTGGTCTTTTTAAGAGTTTGTTCTTCGTTTCAGAAAAAATAGTGAATTTCTTTGAAATTATATTCATAATGAAATAATTTTCTTTGTTTCTGAAATAATTATATTAACTTCTTCCTCACTTTAAATTTTTAATTTTTTTCTTTCATTGATTTCTTATCTTTTCAATTTTAATTATTTTTAGAAAATTATGTTAATTTTTTTTTTTAAAAAGTTTCCTTTAATTTATTTTTATTTTTTAAAATTAAAAAAATTTACACACATGACAGACACGTGTGTACAAACATAACAAATTTATTTGATTGAAGGTGTCACGTCAGCACAAAAGGTGCGCGAATGTAAGAAAAAAATTAGTTCCAGGGATAATAGGACCCTAATTAAGTTAATGTGTGTCAATGAAATTTCAGCCATAGTTTAGGAGGGGTACTTATGCATTATCGAATATGTACTTATGTCATGCTTTTGTAACTATAATTTGTTAGCACATGTTATATCTAATAATAAAACATACTACTTGCTATCATTATGTTTTGTTACTTATTACTCTAAAGTACTCACGCATTTCTTGTGTTATTTTTTGCTAAATAATAAATTTGATTCTTGGTATAACAAAGAATTCCAGATACTTCTTGGAACTTCAAGAAAGTTTGAGTAAAATATCTTTTGATATATTTTTATTTAATAAAATTTATATTATCTCAAAACTTAAATATTTAAGGTAGATTTTTAAAGAAATGTGATAAATTTTTTTAGATTTTTTATATCTAAAACCATTTACGTACTAGTGTAAGTATGTGTAACCTTAATCAGTTGTAACCAAGTCAGTACAACCTTTACAAAGTTCTCCTTCCCAAAATCATCATTCTCCTTCTTGGATACCTCCCTTTTCACCACCCAAAACATAAAACTTTACAAAATGAAAAATCTCATGTTCTTATAGCACTATTCACAGGCCAAGGACAAATTAATCAATGTCTTCAATTTTCCAAACTATTAATCAATTTAGGTATTGAAATGAATTTAACCACAAGTCTATCAGGTTTCAGTAAAAAAAAACTCTCAAACGTTGAAGGATTAAGCTTTTTCCTTTCTCTGATGGCTATGATGGAAAACTCTAATTAAGTCCAATTGATGAGTTCCACTTGTTCTATTATTCTATAAAGTCTCGTGGGTCAAAATTTATTTTCAATTTAATTCAATCAAATGCAAATAAAGGTACCCCTTTTTCACATGTCATCTTCACTATTATTATGGAACGGATTGGTTTAGTGGCAAAAAAAAAATTCATCTACATTATTTTGGATCCAACCAATCAGAGTTTTTGATGTACTATATAGATTCACAGATTATTATGAATATTTCAAAAAATATGATGCTAAGGATAAAATAATAAAGTTACCAGGATTGCCACCACTTAGTCCAATTGATTTTCCTTCTTTTGTGTTTGATTTGAGAGTACCAATGGGGCAGTTAAGTCTATGAAAAGACAAATTGAAATGTTGAATATTGAAGAAAATACAAAAGTTCGTGTGTACATTTTGATGCTTTGAGAATTACTGTCACGCCCCGAGCTTACACCCTGAATGTGGCCGGCACTCGAGAACCATTGCAATCCCCAAGCGAACCCTTGACCTGGCTCAATTCTCAGTGGAAGACTTACTCAACAATAAAAGAACTTTAAAAGTAAGGATTTAACTCAATGTCTCAAAATAATAAACTCATAAATGCATAAGAACATTCAACTGGCTAAACGAAGCCAACTCGAGTCTAAAACAATAACAATGGAAATGAAAAAGACTCTTGAACTACTACTGCCTATCTATGAAGTCTCTATACTATGGGGGATGTCGGGACAAGTCCCCCGATCATCCTAACAAAACTAAAATAATAGAAATAAATAGTGGATCCTCCGGAAGCAAGGAGGCTCACCAAAGCTAACTCCAACTGCTATGGTATCAAGGTGCTCCTGTTGATGATCTTGATCTCTTATATCTGCATCATGAAACGGTGCAAGAAAAATGGCATCAATACATTGAATGTACGAGTATGTAAGGGGAATACTGAACATATCATAAAAGCTTCAACTTGGAAAAAAGGAAACATACTCGCCTCAACTCTACTCAACTCAACCTCAACTCATGGATACTCAACTCAATAAAGTATAAAAACAACAATAAAGATGCAGTTTATATAAATCATTTAAAATAGTAGATAACAACTCAATGTATTTAAAAATACAATAATAACGCTTATTTGTATGTAAAGATACAAAATAACTCGAATTGGGAGATTCTCTAACCGACAACCATCACTATGAGCTATGTGATGATACAGCTTCTCGCCCAAGCTGCCAGAATTGTCTTATACCTTGCTGGAGTATAAGACATCCTCAACTAAGTTGAACCACTAATCTATGCTTAAAAACAATAAGCAATCATCTAAAAATCATAACCCTTTCTACCATATTGGCTACATGGTTTATGAGGACTTTGAGTTGTATGAACTCGTCCCCATATCGGTGTTCAATACTACTCCCAATAATATGCTCAGGTCATATGTTTACCAATATTTCCTCATCCTCAAGCTTTGATATTATTACTCAAAAGGTTCTCTTAAAAGAGATTATACACAAAAATTCCTCATGAACTCATTTGGAAATCGATGTTTCCTCTCATATTAAATGTAAAAACATTTACTCTTGGGAATACTTAGTTCCCATATATTCATTTTGAAAAATGAAACTCAACTCTCCTCATCCTAAAACTCAAGTCTTAAAACAAGTTTTAAAAGATTGTGAAAGACTTCTCAAACTGACTCGAAAGAACTCTCAAGACTTTATTCTTCACTCCACCTTGAATTTGAATTATGAATTCAGGGGTTATGATTCATGTTATGAAGGATCTCTCAATGTTTAGATGTAGTTTAGATTAGTTAGAATCAGAAAGGAGTAAAGGTACACCTTAAAAGAACTTAAACAAAGCAAACGATGAAAAAGGGTGGGGGTAGGCGACCTTGGCGCACTGCTAGCGCGGGGCGCCAACCCCTAAACTTCAAAAACTCAATCTTGGAGCACTGCTGGCGTGCCACGCCAGACCTTCTCACACATCTAGGGCATCACGCCAACCTTTACCTAGATCAATCCGATTAATTTTTCTTCTCATTTTCTGACCCTAATTCGACTAGAATCTACTCACTTTACCTCAAGAACAACCCTCAAAGATCGAAATCCTCACCTCAAGAATTCATCAAACTCGATAAGCAAAGCATGAAGAACAAAACCTCAAGAACAACCATCAAGAATTCAAATCATGCAACCTCAAGAATGATATTACGGATGTAATTTACATGATTGGCGTGTGGGTAAACGAACCCAATACTGTGAAAGCTTACATACCTTAATTTGGTGAAATTCCTAGACAGATATCAAGAATCTTAACGAATGCCTTAAACCTCTCCTCTTGAACTCCTCTCAAAACCCTAAGCGTAATTTAGAGTTGTAAGAACTAACCCAAATCAGTTTAGACCCCAAAAATATTACTTAAAATGTATAAAGCTGATGGGGCAAGGAAAAGACCGAAATACCCCTCATTAATTCGGGTAAATTTCCTTAGTTGGGCAAGCTGACTTCAAACAGGAATATCTCCCTCATCCGAACTTGAAATTTATCAAATTCAGTGGCGTTGGAAAGAGGATTCAAAGACCTTTGATTTCATATCTTATGGGCCACCTAACTCACCCGGTACTAAAAGTTATGGTCATTTGAAGTTAACCCAAACCTCACGACTTAAGCTTAACTTGAACAAATCTCAAATTAGCTCTTTCCAATATATCCCCGTAGGGAACATTTTTCCTCAAATGAGATTATTCTTAGTAGACTAAGGGTGGCAACATCTAACAGCTCAAACACCCAATATGCAAATTAACACAACATTTCAATTTAAAAAGTACCAAGAACAGACTCTCCGAACTCAAAGAGATGTGGGTATCTCTTCTTCATATCTTCCTCAGCTTCCAAAGTAGCTTACTCAACAAACTGATTCTTACATAAGACCTTGATTGATGTTACCTCCTTCGTTCTCAACTTGCGAACTTGACGATCAAGTATCTCAATGGGTACCTCCTTATATGATAGGTTGTCCTTAATACTAATATCTTTAGTAGGTATAATAAGTGAAGGATGGATATCTTATTTAATACTCTATTAGATATCTAACTAGTTTTGTTGAACAATTATACTTTGTATTAGATTTTTTTGCATTGGTGACACAAAATTTTGTGCATTCTCGATGTAACAACATGTTTCCATCGTTAGGGAAAATCCTTTGGGGTAAAAATTGTGGCCAGAAAACTTTTGAGTAGTGACTTGAAAATTCCTAACCTAGTCCAGATTTGAACGAAATCTGAGTCATGTGAGGTCCAGGGAAATCTGGTAATGAATGAGAGATTTTATAACGAATTTGATTACAAGAGTGGATAGCCAAGACGTTAGGGAGCCCGTATGACTTTACGAAATCGAATTCGGGCGAGTAGAATTCCCGCAACTGATCTTAGAGTGAACGGGTAGTTTTTGAATGATAAGGGTTGAAGATGGGTTGTGAAATGGGGATTTGAAACTCTAATTCTGATGTTCTATCTCCACACAAGCCACCAGGGAGGGGCCGTTGTGGCGGGATGGGGCCCGCCGTAGCGGCCCAGTCGCGAGTTAAGTCAGGATTAAACCCCAAAAATGTTATTATTCTGCAACTTTCGTTCTTGAGAGCTAAGAAACGACCCAGGGAAAGTTATTGATAGTTTTCCACCTCTTCTAGCGCTAAAGGTAAGGATTTTACTCCCCTAATCCATTTTTCGATCCATAGAACTTAGATTCTTGGGTAATTATCATTGGGGGAGGGTTTTGACCTGTAATTAATGGTGGAAAAAGCCCTAAGTTGGGTATTGGGATATGGGATGCCTAGGGTTGATAATGTCGATTGTAATCTGGGTAATTAGGTCTCGTTTATTGATCCTTACATTATTTGTATGTTTTTAGACCAAGAACAAGCGGAAAGAATCTGGAAAGGAAAGATTCAAGTGCCTTGGGGAGATTCAAGCTTGGTTTCAAGGTAGGTGATCGTTTGATTTCATTTTTGTGTAAAATGTGTTGGTAATTGCTTCATTGTAATGCATGTATGTATGTGAATGAGGCACTATTGATCGAACCTGATGAAATGAGTAAGAACGAACAATTGTATGCCATGAATCAACACTTGATTGTATGATTATAAGTATGTACATTATAAGTGTTAATGTGATTGTGGTTGTGTTGATTGGACCGGGTGTCACGTTCCATCACATACTTTGCATCGGGTGTCACGTTCTGACACATACATTGGATCGAGTGTCACATTCTGACACATACATTTGATTGGGTGTCACGTTTCGACACACTAATTAGATCGGGTGTCACGTTTCGACACACTAACAGTTTGGGTATGGGTTCCACGAGAGGACCATTTTATTCCCATATCTATTTGTTACTGAGAATGTGGACTTTTACATTTCTCCTGAAATGATAATTGATTATATATTATGTATATATGTACTTACTGTGTGGTGATTGCTTGTATATGTTCGTTTATTGGAATAGCTATGTGATTCTACCAGTACATTGTGGTTGTGTACTGATACTGCACTTGCTCGTTCTTTGTTGAGTATAGGGCATCTTCAAGCGGCTACTGATAGACCTCAGCTAGGAGATCACTGATCGAGACCGGATTTCAAGGGTGAGCCAGTTCTTTCAAGCTGCCATGGAGTCCCTCATTTTGTTTAGTCCATTCTCTTCGGACTCAGACTGTTGTTTAGCTATGTCTTATGTTGGTTGGGGTTGTACCCCTTTTTTTTAGACTTGTTGAATTTAGATATTTTGGTACAATGACTTTCAGTTGTAGGGGTTAATTTCCACAATAGTTCGTTAGTCATTGTTAAACTTCCGGATTTTATGGGAACTCCGTATTTCTTTAGTTATTTAAACCTACTTCTGTATCTTTAAATGTCCTAATTTTTATTAATTTGGTTAGATGGGTTGTAGTAATGGTTCTCCCATCGGAGGGTTAGTGTGAGTGGCAATCACGATGGTTTGGGTCGTGACAAAGTTGGTATCAGAGCACTAGGTTCGTTGATCTCGTTGTACCAAAATGAGTCTAGTAGATTCTTGCGGAACGGTACGGAGATATTTGTACTTTTCTTTGAGAGGCTACATGATTTTAGGAAATCTCTTTGTTTCTACACTTTTCGTGCTATGACTTGATTCCAATTGGTATCTGGTGATCCAAATTGGTATATAATCGTCTTTCTTCTTCTGTTCGCAGATGGTTAACACATGTTTCAACGGCGTCAGGCCCGTAGCTCCCGTCAATGGGCAAGCTAAGGAATTTGTAGCAAGAGGCCGCGGTCGAGGCAGGGGTAAAGAAAGAGGTAAGGGTAGAGGCCGAGGAAAGGTAGCACCTGCCAGGAGTGGAACCCCAGTTGAGAATGTTCCTAGAGAAGAGGCCATTCATGCGCATCATGAAGAGGTAGAAGAGAATTTGGAAATCAAGAATGAGGAGGAGGTTAGACCAGAGAGGGATGCACAGGCAGAGGCTACATGTATTCCTCCCTTAGACCCAGTGTTAGCTCAACAAATTATGACTTTAATGAAGGGATTGGTTGGTCCTGCAGTTCTTCCTGCAGCGCAAACAACTCAAACTCTTGTTACCCCCCCCCCCTCTCCCCATTGCTGCTACTATTCCCAAGGTGGGGGAAGTTGTAGGCACTGATGCCTTTTTTTCGTCCCCTATTGTGTTCTGTGATGACTGGTAATGAGCATGAAATGTTGACTAAGTTTCTGAAGCTAAAGTCGCCTCTGTTCCATGGTTCTGAGAGTAAGGACGCCTATTAGTTTATTTTGGATTGTTCTGAGAGTCTGCATAAGTTAGGTATTGTACACCAGCATGGGGTGGAATTCGTGACTTTCCATCTTTAGGGTGAGGCTAAGTTGTGGTGGAGGGACTATGTGGATTGCAGATCATCAGTTTTACGCCCACTCACTTGGACACAGTTCCATGCTCTGTTTCTGGAAAAGTATGTGCCCCGGACTTTGAGGGATCTGATGTGAGGCCAAAATACATATTTTTAATCATTATTTACCTCACATTTATTAGTTATATTTATCCTTTTTGAGCATGGATTTTATGAAATGTGTTAAATAGTATATTTTATTTGCAGGATTAAATTGATGGAAAAATAAAGAAGTTTGGAGCTAAAAGGAATTAAAGATGGAAAGTTGAAGAAGGAAATCAAGCAGGCAGCTTAATGGATTAAAAATAATATTTTATTATAACGAAGGTGGGCGCAATAATTGAAATCAAACAATAGCCTTACATGCTGCCACGTGTGAAGTTGATATTTGAAGGGTAACATTGAGGCGTTTACGGCAGTTCACGCGAAAAAGAAAGGAATCCAATTCCTTTTGGTTTTGGATTCCTAATTTATTTGGACTCAATTATTTTATTTAGGGTTTCCTACATCTATAAATAGTCCATAAGAATAATTATTAGAGGGAGGAGGATACAATGTGAGAATAACTTTTGATTTAGGGTTTATTCTTTTCTTCTCTTTTATTTTATTTCACATCTTTTATTTGAATGATTCGTTGTAATTGCTCTATGTCTATGTGGAGTTAAACTTCTCGTTCTTGGATTATATTTACTTACAATATGATTGTTTAGTGATTTTGATTCGGCATGATTTGTTTATCATATTAGTTGTTCTTATATTCTTGTGATTACTATTTTGATGCTTGATCACCATTGAAATAAACATATTGTCCGAATTGAATTCGGGAAAGGAATAAGAGGATAGAATGTGGAATATAAGGACCATGATTTTCTCTTAATAATTAGGGTTAATTTGTATCTAGGATAGGGATATACCTAGAAATCATGTTTGGTCACTATACATGAAGAAATCGTAATGCTCGGTACTTAATCCATCTTATCCCCGCTCAACGATGTAGTTAGGGTGTTATTTATCGTAGGCGATTAGAGGTCGGGAGACTATGATCATACATTTAACCCTGTGAATCAATAACTACATAATCAAATAAGTTGATGAAATTGATGCTAAACATGATTGTTAGTTAAATTATAATCCTAGATCGATTCATTCATTCATTGTGTAAACATCTATCTTTTTTAGTTAATTGCTTTTTAGTTATTTTATCTTTATTTTTATTTTAGTTAATATATTTATCTTTTGAAATCCCCCGCTTAAATAAATAATTTGAATTAATATAATTTAGTAAGAATAATTAATTGACAAGTCCTTTGGGTTCGATAATCCAGTTCTTTTATGAGCCACTATATTACTTGTGCGACCGCGTACACTTGCGTGTGCAATTGGAAGCAACAGGGTCGTAAGAAGGATGGGTTCATGGCTTTGGAGTAGGGTGGTATAACTGTAGATGCTTATGAGGCTAAGTTCCATGCCTTGTCTAGATATGCTACACAACTGGTAACTACAGAGGAGGAGAGGATTCGTCTATTTGTCAAATGATTGAACCCCGAATTACAAGTATTTTCTGTTCACATGACTTCTACAGGAAAAAGCTTTAATGAGGTGACCGACTTTGTGAAGAAAGTGGAAGAAGTTAGACATGATGGGCAGGCTAAGGCTTTGGCTAAAAAAGCCAAGAGTACAAGTAACTTTCAGGATTCCTACTCCAGAGGTTCAGGTAGGCCGACACTTGCATCCCGTCCAGTCCGCCATGCTCGCTTCTACAGGTAATTACTCGGGAACTCCACAGCAAAATTTTATTCAGGATAGCCAGGGAGCCGCGTCTTCTACTAGCGGCAGGACGTCTTTTGATCGTACTTGCTATAATTGTGGAGAACCTGGTCATATGAGCACAGCCTTCCATCTGCAAAAAGACTGGCAGTCAAAAAGGACTATTCAAGTGTTAGAGGACATGTTGAGGGCATGTGTGATTGACTTTGGAGGACATTGGGATAAGTTCCAACCTTTGTGTGAGTTCTCTTATAATAACAGTTACCACTCCAGCATTGATATGGCACCGTTTGAGACACTTACTCCAACGCCACCAAATTTACGTCATTTAGAGTTTGGAGTTGTTATATATATTATTATACATTGAGATCCTTGATCTATTGTATTTTTTGAGTATTCATGAGATGAGTAGTATCGTTAAGTTTTGAGTTCTTGAGTTCTGAGTATTGATTTTTTTTCTATATTGTTATTGAGATCCTTGAGTTGATTTGTTCATGTCTCTATTTCTTCATGAACCCTATTTTGAGTTATAACTTTTTAGAATCTTTTGAACCCAACATTTTGGTTTTAAACTGAGTGTGAGAAAGCAAAGAGGAGTCTTGAGAAGGAGTTTGAAAAAAATGATTTGAGAAAGAATATAAAAGAACACTGTAGTCTCAAAATGTATCATTTTATTACATTGAGAAAAAAGAAACTTTGATTTATAAATGAGTTTATGGGTTCAGAGATATTTCAGAGCAGTTACCTCTTTTAAGAGGATAGTTTGAGTAATTATCCCAAAACTAGAGAAAGAGTATGTGTTATACATTTGAGCATGAGCATATATATTATTGGAAGTAGTATTGAACACCGATATGGGTATGAGTTCAGACAACTCAAAATCCTAATAAATCATGTCTTGCCAACATGGGTATAGATCATACTTTTTAGATGAATCCTTATTGCTTAGTGGATCCACTTAGTTGAGAGGTTCTATATCCCGGCACGGTATAGGACAATTCTGGTAGCATGGGCGAGAAGTTGTATCATCACGTAGCTCATAGTGATGATTGTCGGTTAGAGAAGCTCCATATAGAGTAAAAACTACTTTCATTGTATTTTCACATACAATTTTCTTTGAGTTATTATATTGTACTTTGTGAAGATGTAAATGATATTATCTCTAATCATGATTTATATTGAGTTGAGTATTTCTTTCAGCCCGGTCAATTCAGTATATCTATTATTGCATTTTTTCGGGTAGAGTTTGAATGATTTTTCCATCATGATTTATATTATATTTCAGTTGAGTTAATGTCAGAGTTTCAGTTCAGATATTTTTTATTCAGCTATATTAGATACTCCTAATGTACTGATGTCATTTGGAATGCATCTTTTAATGATAATGATACATGTACTTAGGATCCTGAACAAGAGTCTGTTGAGATCACTTCATCCGCTCATCAGTTTTTGAGTAAGACCTTCTTGCTTCAGGAGGACTCCAGTTTTATGAATTATTAGTAGTAGTTCTCTTGAGGAGTTGTGAGTCTTGTCTCGACACTCATATTTTGGCAGTAGAGGCTTCATAGATAGACAATTTTGGAGAGTCTTTCAGTTTAGATGTTTTATTTAAAATTTATATTTCATACTCAGTATATTCAAAGGGTTCTAAGATTTATTACACCATTGATTTAGCATTTATTTCAGTTTGATGCTTGTGTATGCATGAGTTAG
Organism: Solanum raphanifolium; assembly: GCA_036250405.1. Lineage (NCBI taxonomy): Eukaryota > Viridiplantae > Streptophyta > Magnoliopsida > Solanales > Solanaceae > Solanum > Solanum raphanifolium. The sequence goes on along the minus strand of JAJOOE010002767.1, from coordinate 21,591 downwards.
TCTTCCACTTGTAGTCAGCCAGGATGAGGGTTCGCTTAGGGTCAGCAATGGTTCTAGAGTGCCAACCACGACAGGTTGTAGGCTCAGGTCGTGTCAAATTTGGTATCAGAGCAAAGAGTTCAAGTGTCTTAGGGTGTCTATGAAGCCGTTTTAGTATGATCTTATTTATAATTATGAAGGTCCCACTTCTATAAATGGGGGACTACAGAAATTTAAGAAAAGTTTTCCTTTTTCATACTCTAAATCGTGCAATAGAACTATGTCATGAGGAACTTATTCAAACTCGTTTGTTTCTCAAATCCAGTCAACGACCCCTAATACTCAAGGTAGTTGTAAAGCAAAGCGCAGATCCTTATCGATGAGTTACTCTCATAAAAAGTCTTGAGAAAGTAATGAGGCTGCATAGGGGCTTGAGAGAAGCCCGGGAATGAGATTAAGTGTTTAGATTCAAAAGAATGCACTCTTATTCAGATGAATCATGCATTCAAGCTAAATGAGAGATGTACTCTCACACTCTCTTCTCTAAGTCTTGTTTGAGGTGATACCATTTAAGAGGGGAGTATGTTTTAGAACTTGAATAGTATTTTCACCCGAAAAGATAGTATGAGTTACGATGTTATAAGATATAGTAGTAAATGTTCCTAAAGTTAGAAGTATGCATTTTGTCACGCCCCGAGGCTACCCCCTTAACGTAACACGAAACCTAGGTCACGAGTGACCCCGGATCACGAGTGACTCCAAGCTAACCATGTGTCTGGCATAATCATAAGCATATTGAGAATAACTAAATAATACAAGTACTATGCGGAAGATAAACAATAGATAACTGGAAAATGGGGAATACCCAACTAGTCTGAATGTATAAAACATACTAAGAGTTTAGTGATAGATGAAAGATAAACTCAACAATCCAAGCTGATTATACTACTATGTCTGAAAAGCCTCTAATTGAGTGTAGTTGCTGGGACACTCCCCCAGCTAACTCGAACAAAAAAATTGGAAATTTAATAAAAAAACCAAGTATGAAATGCATGTCTATTGTCGTTGAAGTATGAGGACTCACCACTGAAGTTGCTGAAATGCGGACCGAGAATCGATCTAAGCGCGATCTGAATGCTGAGTACCTGAACCTACATCATGAAAGGATGTAGCGCAGAGTATGCGTCAGTACTTGGAATGTACTGAGCATGCAGGAGATAGATGCTAAGCTGAATAAACATAAGTAAGTTGAACAAGGCATAACTGAGCAATACTATAAATACTGAAAAGATAACTGAAAATCTTAACTGAATGTAATGACCAAGTAATAACCATGAACAAGACATGTTGAACTGAATACAAATGTATATACAGAAAACCTGGTCAAATGCACTAAGAGTTTGACTGTGGGAGCTACTATTAACTGACATAAAATCATGTGAGCTAAACGTGAAGTCCGATGTATACACCCCATCGAGAGGACCCAATATACCTTACCAGGGTATAAATGCATGACCAGCATGATCATTAAATCTAATGCCCAATAGAGGGGACTTATACTCATACGGGGGCACGTAGTTCTAGGACTGTGAGGGTACGCTGAACCCTAGTCCAACTCGGTGCTAAGTCTACTCCTAACTGAATATATATGACTGAAATGTAACTAAAATACTGACATACTGAGTAGCTCAAATACTGACATGCAAATCTAGGAATGCAACAATTATATACTGATAATGTAACATTCAAAACTGGAGCATGATTATCTATTTAATTGACCTAGCAAGTGCAATTCAAGGACTAAGGAAATCTACACAAACTAGGGTTCTGGTACTATGTAGGGAATTATACTAAAATTATGAAGAAACAAGTTATTTAGATCAAGGGAACCATATTCACAATAAATCTTGAAAATCTAGAAACACTAAGTCTGAACTGTTTATGCGAATCTGAAGAACTAACTGAATTCTAGGGACTTAGTGGATGAAAAGAACCCAGTAGTGGAATCCCACATACCTGGTGACGAAATATAAGGAGAAATCCTTCGATTTTGGGCTGGAACAGAATAAAACCTGTTGCGTGTTCTTGAGGGGATGGTCGACTTTTCTTCTCTTTTTGCTCAAAGCTCGATGGATTTTTTTGGAGAATAGAGGTTTTGGTTAGGTCCTGACTAGATTATCATGCTTAAACTGACTAAAACGACGTAGTTTAGCTATCAACCGACATAGTTTAAATGCCCAATGCACAGTGGAAAAGACCCAAATGATCCTAACTTAAAAGCTGACAGGGCCTTTCCACGGAGCCATTGAGGGACCATCGTTGGGACCACGACCCGTCAAGTGGGTCGTGGTTCTTCACATGATCTACTGGTTCCTGGTAACCCCCTCTCATGGTCCACTTCACGGACCGTGAAGGCCTCTGTGGTTCTTCACTTGGGGCTAAGGACTTGCTGGCTTAAGACGACGGACCCTCCCACGGTTTGTCATCAAGACCACGGTCCGTGGTGGGCTCCATGGTCTGAGGCATGAGCTTTGGTTGGTTCTGCATTTCCTCCACGAGCCTTCCCACGGCTCGTATGGTAGTCCACGTCCCGTGAAGGGTCCCGTGGTCCACCACTTCTGGATGGGTGTGAACCATAGGTAGGTCAACGGACCGTGGTTCCTTTCAAGGTTCGTGCCCCCTGTCGTGGTTCACCAAATTCTGTTATTTTCTGCTACAAAGTTCAAGTCTGATTTTGAGGTGTTACAATATATCCCCCTTGGGATCATCGTCATCGAATGAACCCTAAACTAGCTGAGTATGGAGGGAAGAAGTTGCAATCCCTACCACTAAGTACTATAAACTGATATCTAACTGAACTGAGTTCCTAGAACATGCAAATATGATGAAATGCAAGAACAACTGAAGGAACAAGATACTGATACTGAATTTACGCAAGAGTAAACTAAGAAACTGGAGAGGAACTATTACCTCAAGCTTAAACGAAATCGGAAGGAAAGAGATGAGGATACTTGGCTTTCATGGCTGCTTCTGCTTCTTAAGTAGCTCCCTCTACGAACTGACTCCTCCACAAAACATTCACTGAAGCGACTTTTTTATTTCTCAACCTACGAACTTGTCAAGATTCTCTATTGGCACCTCTTCATAAGTGAGACTATCCTTCACAGCCACACTCTTTAATGGCATTATCGATGCTGGATCACCCACACACTTCTTCAACAAGGAAATGTGAAAGATTAGATGAACCACTGCTAGTTCTACTAGCAACTCTAACTCATAAACCATATTACCAACCCTTTCCAGGATTTTGTAAGGACCTATATATCTGGGACTGAGCTTCTCTTTTTTGCCAAATCTCATCACCCCTTCATAGGTGACACTTTCAGGAAAATCCAATCATCGATTTATAACTCTAACTTCCTTCTCCTCAAAACTGCAAATGACTTCTGATGACTCTGGATTGTCTTTAGTTTATCTCTGATGAGCTAAACTTTTTCCATAGCTTTATGAACCGAATCTGGCCCAATCAAGGTTGTTTCACCTACTTCAAACCAACCAATCGGAGATCTACATATATGCCCATATAGTGCCTCATACGAGGCAATCTGAATACTATAATGGTAGATATTATTATAGGCGAACTCTATGAGAGGTAGGTGAATATCCCAACTTCCTTTGAAATCGATCACGCAAGCTCTCAACATATCCTCTAAGGTATAAATGGTACGCTCTGCCTGACTATTCGTCTGCAGATGAAATGTTGTACTGAGATTTACTTGAGTACCAAGACCTTTATAAAAGGATTTCCAAAAATGAGAGGTAAATTGAGGACCTCTATCTGAGATGATAGACAAGGGGACCCATGCAACCTGACTGTCTCATGAATGTAGAGTTTGTCGTAGTTCTCCACCGAATATGTGGTCTTGATCACTAAGAAGTGAGCGGACTTAGTAACTCTGTCCACTATCACCCAAATGGAGTCATGTTGTCTGCGAGTACGAGGTAAACCCATAATGAAGTCCATGCTTATCACTTACCACTTCCATGTTGGAATGTTAATCTCTTGAGTCATACCTCCTAGTTTTTTATGTTCTACCTTAACCTGTTGACAGTTAGCACACTTAGCCACAAAATCTGCTATGTCCCTCTTCATACCGTTCCACCAAAAGACTTCACATAGATCACGTACATCTTAATGGTACCTGGGTGAATGGAATACCTGGAGTTATGAGCTTCTGTGAGGATTTGCTGCCTCAACTCATCCACATTAGGAACACATATGTGACCCTGGTAACGAAGTACACCATCTCTCTCTTAGGATAAAACGTTAACTTTTTGTTGATGAACCGCACCTTTCAACTGAAGTAATATAGGATCACTATCCTATTTTTCCTTAATCTCCGCTACCAATGAAGATTCTGATAAGTTCTAAACTATCACACCACCATCTGACATGTCTGTAAGGCCAACTCCTAAGCGAGAAAGCCGGTGAACATCTTTGGCTAGCTTTTTCTTTTTTTCCTCCACATGCGCTACACTACCCATAGACAGCCTGCTGAGAGTATCAGCCACTACATTAGCCTTACCAGGATGGTAAATCACATTTATGTCATAGTATTTGAGGAATTCAAGCCATCTCTTCTAACCCAGGTTCAACTATTTCTTGGTGAACACATACTGGAGGCTCTTATGACCTGTGAATACATCAACATGAACACCATACAAGTAGTGTCAGCAAATCTTTAGGGTAAATCTACGGCTGCAAGCTCGAGGTCATAAGTCAGTTAGTTCTTCTCATGGACCTTAGGTTGTCTAGAAGTATAAGTTATGACTTTACCTCTCTACATCAGCACACAACCTAGGCCAACCCTAGATGCATCACAATAAATTACATAATCGTCTGAACCATCTGGTAGAGTCAAGACCGGAGCTTAGTCAACCTAGTCTTCAATTTTGAGAAGTTTTTCTCACACTCACCTGACCATTGAAACTTGACCTTTTTTCTGAGTCAACTTGGTCAATGGGGAAGCTATGGATGAAATTTCTTCAACAAATATCCTATAATACCCTATCAAACCCAAGAAACTTTTGATATCTATTGGGGGGATGGGTCTGGGCCAGTGTTGTACTACCTTAATTTTCTGAGAATCTACTCAGATCCCTTCGCTGGATACCATATGACCAAGGAAAGCAATGGATTGTAACCAGAATTCACATTTGCTGAACTTAGCGAATAGCTGGCGATCTTTGAGAGTTTGCAGAACAAATATTAGATGAGTCGGTTGCTCCTCCTCACTCCGAGAATAAATAAGGATATCATCAATAAAGATAATAACGAACAAGTCCAAATACTGTTTGAACACCCTGTTCATTAAGTCCATGAAAGCTGAAGGAGCATTTGTTAGTCCAAAAGACATAACTACAAATTCATAATGACCATACCGAGTTGTGAAAGTTGTCTTCGGAATGTCACTATCTCTGACTAGGAGCTGATGATAGCCATATCTGAGGTCTATCTTAGAAAAGCAGCTAGCACCCTGAAGTTGGTCAAACAAGTCATCAATCCTGGGGATAGGATACTTATTCTTGATTGTGACTTTTTTCAACTGTCGATAGTCAATGCACATTATGAGAGAACCATCTTTCTTTTTCACGAATAACACTGGAGCACCCCATGAATAGATACTAGGTCTAATGAAGCCCTTATCTTGAAGGTCTTTCAACTGCTCTTTCAATTCCTTAAGCTCGGCTGGAGACATTCTGTAAGGAGTAATCGAAATAGGCTAGGTATATGGAAGGAATTCTCTTCTGAAGTCGATTTTCCTTTCGGGAGGAACTCCGGGAAGATCTTCTGAAAACACTTTTGGAAATTCATTTACTACTGGGACTGACTCAAGAGTTGGGGTTTTGGAGTTTGAATCCTTAACCCGAACAAGATGATAGATATACCTTTTGGAAATCATTTTTCTGGCCTTAAGGTAGAGATGAATCGACCCATCGGCACTGAGCTACTACCCTTCCACTCTAAGATTGGCTCACTTGGAAATTAAAACTGAACGATCCTAGTTCTACAATCGACTGAGGCATAACAGGAATGTACCCAGTCCATGCCTAGAATGATATCAAAATCTACCATTTCTAACTCTACAAGATCTGCTGAGGTGACTTTCTGAAAGACTATGACAGGGCAATTTCTTTCGTCTAGCTATAATTGGGTCACCAACTGGAGTAGAGATAGAGAAGGGTTCTGAGAGATTTTCTGGACTGACACTGAAGTCTACTGTTATATAGGGAGTTACAAAAGGTAATGTAGCCCGTGGATCTAAAAATGCATAAGCATCTAAATGAAAGACCCGCAACATACCGGTGACCACATCAGGAGAATCTTCATGGTCCTGGCGAGCCTGGAGAGCATATAACCTATTATGGCATTGTCTGCCATCTGTACCAGATGAAGCACCCTGCTGAGTTGGGTGACATGTTGGTCCTACTGGAGTTGTAGACTAAGCCATATTGTTGTTACCTTCTTGCCCCTGCCTAGCAGAAGGGCAATCCTTCAACCTATGGCCAGACTGACCACACCCAAAACACCCTTCCTTGCCTGCAAGACACTCGCCCGGATGGTTCTTACCACACTTTGGACAAGTTGGGTAAGTCCGACTACCTAAAGCACTCTCTTGAAGCTTAGAGTCGGATGCCCTACCTTTCTGATCCTATCGAAACCTGGGGGATGGAGCACTAGTTGATGAAGGTACTGGGGCTGTAAACCTCTGTTGAAATTATGAGCGATTTCTACCACCCGATTTCTGCTGAGAGTATTCATAATTCCCTATTCTAGCCTTCTTGTTGTCCTTAGCCATTTCCCTAAGCTTATCTCCCACAACCTGCTGAGCATGAGCCATAAGCCTAGAGATATTCATATCCTCTAACAGCATAGCATTCCTGCACTCTGTCTTCACCAAGTAGGATACCCCAAACAGAAACTTACTCATTTGTGCCCTTGGATCGGCAACCATGTGTAGAGCATACCTGGAGAGCTAGGTGAAATTAAGTCTGTATTCTTAGACTGACATGGTACCCTGCTTCAAATCCATAAACTCTTGTGCCTTAGCTTCTCTCAACTACCTTGGGAAGAACCTATCCAAAAAAGCTCCAGTAAAACACTCCCAAGTCACAGAAGCTGCATCTACACCCCTATTTTCTTTCCACTGAGTAAATCAAATGTGAGCTACATCCTTAAGCTGGTAGGATTCCAACTCCACCCTATCATTACCAGTCACTTGCATCACTCCAAAAAATTGTTGAACCTCGTCAATGAAGTTCTGTGGGTCCTCACCAACCTGCGACATTAAAAGCTTGGGCAGATTCATCCGAACAAAATCTCAAACCCTAGCTGCAGATGATCCAACATTAGTGTTTGTAGGAACTGGGGGGGCCTACTGATTTTTCTGATTGGCCACACTCCGAGCCAAGAGTTGGATCGCATTTCAAAATTCTGCATTCATAACCTCATAGTTTAGGACTAGAGGAACTGCGTTAGCATTTCGTGCATTAGCATTCCATGCATTAGCTCTATGAGAAGGTATGCTCTGAAACACATAACGATGAATTAGAAAGGAGAAGTTGGATCATACCCACGCACAATAAGAATAACAAAGAAAGTGAAGTTTTTCTTAAAACACTTTTTAGCCTCCCTCTCATAGATGTGGTGCCCTTCACACCCATGAAAGAGACTCTACTTAGTGCAGCTACATCCTAGGACTCTTGAACCTAATGCTCTGATACCAAGCTTGTGACGCCCCGAGGCTACCCCTTTGACGTAACATGGGACCTAGGATCACGAGTGACCCAACCTAACCCTATGTCTAGCATATTAAGAATAACTAAATAACAAAAGTACTATGCGGAAGCTAAACAATAGATAATTGGAAAATGGGGAATACCCAACTAGTCTGAATGTATAAAACATACTAAAGGTTTAGTGATAGCTGAAAGATAAATTCAACAATCTAAGATGATTCCACTACTGTGTCTGAAAAGTCTCTAACTGAGTTGAGCTGCTGGGACATGCCCCCCAGCTAACTCTAACAAAAAAAACTGAAAACTAAATTAAAAAACTAAGTATGAAATGCATGTCTATTGTCCTCGAAGTATGAGGACTCGCCACTAAAGCTGCTGAAATGCGGACCGAGAATCGATCTAAGCGCGATCTGAATGCTGAGTACTTGAACCTACATCATGAAAGGATATAGCGCATAGTATGCGTCAGTACTTAGAATGCACTAAGCATGCAGGATATAGATGCTAAGCTGAATAAACATATGTAATCTGAACAAGGCATAACCGAGCAATACGGTAAATACTGAAAAGATAACTGAAAAGCGGAACTGAATGCAATGACCAAGTACTAACCATGAACAAGACATGTTGAACTGAATACAAATGTATATACTGATAACCTGGTCAAATGCACTAAGAGTCTGACTGTGAGAGCTATATTAACCGACATAAAACCACGTGAGCTAAACGTGGAGTCCGATGTATATGCCCCATTCAGAGGGCCCAATATACCTTGCTAGGGGTATAAAGGCATGACTGGCGTGATCACTAAATCTGATGCCCAACAGAGGGGACTTATACTCCTACGGGGGCACGTAGTTCTGGGACTGTGAGGGTACGATGATCCCTAGTCCAACTCGGTGCTAAGTCTACTCCCAACTGAATATGTATATGATTGAAATGTAACTAAAATACTGACATACTGAATAGACTGACATGCAAATCTAGGAATGCAACAATTATATACTGATAATGTAACATTCAAAACTAGAGCATGATTATTTGCTTAACTGACCTAGCAAGTGCAATTCATGAACTAAGAGAATCTACACAAACTAGGGTTCTAGGTACTATGCAGGGAATTATACTAAAATTATGAAGAAACAAGTTATTTAGATCAAGGGAACCATATTCACAATAAATCTTGAAAATCTAGAAACCCTAGGTCTAAATAGTTTATGAGAATCTGAAGAACTAACTGAATTCTAGGGACCTAGTGGATGAAAGGAATCCACTAGTGAAATCCCACATACCTGGTGACGAAATCTACAGAGAAATTCTTCGATTTTGGGTTGGAACCGGAGAAAACCTGTTGCATGTTCTTGAGGGGCTGGTCGACTCTTTCTTCTCTTTTTGCTCTAAGTTTGATGGATTTTTTGGAGAATATAGGTTTTGATTAGGTCCTGACTAGATTATCAGGCTTAAACTGACTAAAACGACATAGTTTAGCTATCAACCGACGTAGTTTTAATGCCCAATGCACAGTGGAAAAGACCAAAATGACCCTAACTTAAAAGCTAACGGGGACCTTCCACGGAGCCATTAAGGGACCATCGTTGGTACCATGACCCGTCAAGTAGGTCGTGGTTCTGTCCATGGCTTACTGGTTCTTGGTAACCCTCTCTCATGGTCCACTTCACAGACCGTGAAGGCCTTTGTGGTTCTTCACTTGGGGCTAAGGGCTTGCTGGCTCAAGACGACGGACCCTCCCACGGTCCGTCATCAAGACCACGGTCTGTAGTGGGCTCCGTGGTCTGAGGCATGAGCTTTGGTTGGTTCTGTCTGGCCTCCACGAGCCTTCCTACGGCTCATGTGGTGGTCCACAACCCGTGAAGGGTCCCGTGGTCCACCACTTCTGGGTGGGTGTGAACCACGGGCAGGTCGACGGACCGTGGTTCACCAAATTCTGGTGTTTTCTGCTACAAAGTCCAAGTCTGATTTTGAGGTGTTACATATTTAGAGGTGTAGTAACCTAAGAAATGGAGATTGTTATTGAGTAAAGTGTAGTTGTAATCATGTACCAGTAAGTCATTAATGAGGATTTTTCCCTTATATGTAGGCTAAGGAGTAATAATTTTATGTGGATTTCATGATAGAAGGTAGATGAATAGTTACTAGTTAAGATGAGTTAAGAGTATACTTTAACAAGAAATGAGTCTAAGTCGATGTGTCATTGTGTTAGTGAAGACCAAGTATATGTGTTGAATAGATGAGCAGAGTATTCATGAGGTGATAGATCTAAGATAGCCTTATGATTTTGAAGGAAAACCCCATGATATTCAAAGTGTTATAGAACTAATTAAGTAATGATGTATAGTAAATAGGTAAATAGTACTTAATTTATGAAAGGAAAAGTGACGGTAATCTATAAATAGGTAGGTTGTGAGATAAAGATTGACTACTTGTCATGAGGTTTTAGTGGACGAGTGTTTCATAATTTTATCTAGTAGTCGTAAGCTAGTATAGTATGTGAGCGATTAGATTGATATATGTGTTTAGTACTAGACACCAAGCTTGAATTTGAGGACGTGAGTGTTGTAATAAAAGGAAGAAAATATGAGGGTAATGATATTAGTTTTGAGATTTCATCTGATTGATTTGACATGAAGTAGGTGAGGAATTTAAGTGTAGTAAGTGTGAATGGTATAAGTGTGGTATTATGAGTATGAGTAGTTGCCTATAAATTTTGTTCAAACTGAAATTACTATTGATATCTAACCAACTATTAGATATCTAGCTATAGAGTTTTATTCTTCTAGTTGGCATACTTTAATTTTCTCAGAATAGAAATAACTCATCAAGTAAATATAGTTTATTACATAACTTTCTATCCCATAATAATTAAGACTCCAGTTTACATGTTACTCCTAATATTGGAATCACCATCTACCATTGTAGAATAATTTATGAACTATAACTATTGTCTGCTTTGAATAAATAAGTGAGATTAGTCTACCTTATATTTTATAGTCCAAACTATATGTCTTGTATGCCTTTCTCATTAAAATTATATAAATACAACTAGAGTTTCTGGAGTCGGATTCAGGTTGAGCAGGACTAAGACATAGTATTTGGAGTGAAATATGTGAAGCATCAGGCAAACGTGAAAGTGAGACTTGGATACTGAAGTTATTCCCAGAGAGAAAGATTTAAATGTTTTGGTCTTTGATCTAAGGAAATGGGGAGATCAAGGATGTATTCTACCAAAATACTACATTTTTTTCTTTTTTGCGTTTGCGTTATAACTTGATTTATATATCTTCGTTTGAAATTCACTCTTATTCTTCACTAAGCTATATATATTTGTTATACATAGTTTTTCTGGTAGAGTAGAGTATTATTTTACTAATTAGTTACTAATATGTCATATGTTACTAGGCCTATTGTAGCTGTAAATGCAGCCGATGTTGAACCTAATCTTGAGCTTTCTCTGGCATTAAGAAATGGACCAGCGCTTTCACCATTAAGAAATGAACCAGCGCCGCGACAAAATGAGCAGGCTGCAGCTGGTATTAATCTTGTGCTTTCTCTGGCAACAAGATATGTACCAGCCCCACGACCAATTATTGATCAGGCTGCAGGTACTAACCTTGAGCTTTCTCTGGCAATTAGTAGCTCAACTTATGGGGAACAGTCTTCTTCATCCGAAATCTGGCTGGAAGACATGATGAATGTGGATGATCCTAATGAAGAACATGATGATGAAATTCGTCGTCCCAATATGATTCAGTTCCTGTAGGAAATTAATGTATCAACTACTCAAGATGCTCTTTCAGGGTAAATATATATACCTGAGTAGTCCAATATTTTCGAAAAAAACAAAGAAGAAGAAACTGCTCTTGCTGTGAAATCTAAATAAAGTACCATGGTCATATGGTACTGATCAAGACTTGTTACAAACTATTTGGTTTTAGGGTTTGTGTTTTGACATTTGATTAAACCATTTATGGGTTTATTAGCATAGCGAAAATTGCATCGTTTATCGATCTGCTAGTCTTTTTTTATTATTATAATCCAACCACCCTAGGTATCTTCCTGGGTTGGTGGAGGGTTTGACATGACCCCTGTCATGTGCATTATCAAGAGAAATACAAATATGAAGGGGGCATCAAGCCAAAAAACTTCAAGTTTCGAGTTTTTATGTAGGCCGAACACAAAAAAAAAAAAAAAAACCATTTTCAAGGGGCCAAGAGCATCCAGGAAGGATATGGAACTGGTTGGTGCTATATTATTACAACACGTTAAAGTACAGAAGGAGACTAGCTATTCTTACCTCAAATTACAACACAGGTTATGGAGGACCCAATCTATTAAAATTAAAATAAACAAACAACTAGTATAAGTTTTTAGTGAAGGTTTTCTAATTTAATTTGAGTATTAGAATTTAATTATGACCGTATGCTAATGGATTAGTTATATGTATCACTTTAATATTACTATTATTAGAATAAATTGACTCTCACCAAATTCAGAAAAATGAAGAATTTTGTTGCTCCTCCTCTCCTTCAACTATTAACCTTTCATTCTTAGAAATTGTTGTGAAATATATCTTTTATTTTTATTAATTTTTTTGTATTACTTGTATCGAAATATGTTTATAACGTTATTACATTATAAATTTTGTTAAAACTAATATTTTAAAATAAATTGTTCATCTGTTTCATTATAGGATAATATTAACTTATTTACTCAACCAATATTTTTTTATTTTTCTATTTTAGACGAAATTTATGTTTTTCCAAGAAGTTCTTTATGGAAGTTAAATAACAAAAATACTATGATTTTTAAAGAAGTAGAAAAAGAGAAGATAAAAAATGATAATGCAAGGGTAGAAGATAGAGTTAAGAGAGGAGTTTGACTTTTAAAATAAAATTTTGGGGAATAAATGATTTTCAACCTTTAATTTAGTATAGATATATATGAATATAGCTAGAGAGGTTTATTTTTTTCTTCCCCAAATCCCCATTTAACTTCTAGGATGGTATTAATTCCGCTAAAAAAATAAGAATAAGAAGGGGGTACGGTGTAATATATGCTCGATTAATTGAAGCATGAACTCAACTTATTCAAATAACTTCAAGCAAAAAAGGTTGCACCTCACAATAAGAGAAAATTAATTAGAGTTAGTACTTGTTAGAGTGGGTAAATGTCTCATATTGGTTGAGGAATGGATTGGTAGTCTCCTTATATGGACTCAGGCAATCATCCTCTCTGAGTTAGATTCAACTGACATATCTTTACTAGTACTATATTTAGGCACAAAGAGAAAAAAGAACAAGCATCCACAAATTCAGGGGCAAGCAATTTATTGAATTAAGAAAATATATGAAAATGAAAAAATGTAAATATGACAACTAAATTAAAGGAGGCAAGCAAAGAAGCAACAATGTCCTCAAAGTTTGACAAAACATTATTTTGTTAGAGCATTTATCGGAGTAATTTTCCTAATTTGCTAATAAAATGTGAAGGAAGAAGAAATCATACAAAGAGAGGGAGAGCTCTTATACCCTCAATAAAATCCTGGGTAAGAGCTATAAAATGCATTAAATTTGTAACATATCTCAAACTCTCTTTGGTTAAAAGGAAATTTAAAAAAAAAAAAGTTGAGGGGTTGCAAAAAAATAGCCATGACAATTATTAATGGATCATCTTTAGCCCTCATCATTCTTGTGTTGTCAACTTTGGTTACCTGCAAATGCAATGCAGCTGCTGCTGTTCCTTTAGCTGATCAAACCATTTTTAATGTCATGGATTTTGATGCCAAACCTAACTCAGAACTTATAAGCACTCAGGTAATTCATCAAATATTAACTATAGATGAAAGGGAAATGCAAATGAAATTTTTGGGCATACAAATATTTTTAAAATTCCATAACGGATTAATGTTGAAACTATATATGATACGATCATTTACCATATTCCATTGTTGGGGACCTTACATTTGATAATTTTTTACCTATATATGTAGTTCTTAGTTCAATGTCATTGTATTGATATCCTTGAAAGAAATAATTAGGTTATTCATGTGAGACAATCCTGGAATTAAAAAACAAAATGATATTGAAAGGAGAAAGAAAGAACATCTATCGATAATATGTGTGTTATTGTATCGTTCAAATAGGACTTCTTTTTTTCTCAACCATAATTTTCCTTGTGCAAAATGAAAAATGAAAGCAATCGTCTTCTTCCTAAATTCTTTGTGAAAGATTATGGAGAAGACCGGTCTTCCATGAAATATTACATGCAAATGGCTTTAGATTGTGTATTTTTATAGTGTAGTTCGTGTTTATAACATGTCATGATTACGTCCTTCATTTGTGTGATGCACTCATATATGTCAAATGGGAATTACAACATTTGCGCGAACATAAATGAAGCCAAAATTTTGAGTTTATGAATTATGATTATATAATTATTATTTTTTTGCATAGTGGATTCTGAACAGATTATTTGCGTATTTATGTATTGATTGATTGTGTGAAATCATGCAGGCATTTATGAAGGCGTGGCGAGCTGCTTGTGATTTCACTGGACACGCAAGAGTTTTTGTCCCTCCAGGAGTATATACACTAGGAGAGGTCATATTTGCAGGACCCTGCAAAGGGACACATTCTATAATACTTGAAATTGCAGGAACCTTAAAGGCAGTGCCTGATGTTTCTGAATATTCAAACTTTGCTTGGATCTCGTTCGAGTCTATTAATGGCGTTATCATTACTGGTGGAGGCACTCTAGATGCTCAAGGACAATCTGTTTGGCAGTTTAATGACTGCAAAACTAATCCTAATTGTGTCCACCTCCCTGCTGTAAGTTCATCATTCATCTCAATCAATTTCTCGTTTAATTAATTTATCGAGATTATGGATCAGTAATACTTTGTGATTCTTCTTTTTTGTAGACCTTGCATTTCAATGATATACGGAATGGAAAAGTGATGAGGTTGAAGTTGATAAATAGCATGGGATTTCATTTACATATTACTAATAGCTATTTGGTAAGGTTCCATGGACTTACAATCGATGCCCCTGAAGATAGCCCGAACACTGATGGAATACATATAAGCAAGTCAAATACCATAAAACTTTCCAGGAGTGTCATTAGGACTGGCGATGATTGTGTTTCATTCGGACAAGGAACAAACAATGTCACTGTTAACAAAGTCACCTGTGGCCCTGGCCATGGCATTAGGTACATTATCTGCTACTTCCTCTGTCACTAGAGCAAGTTTCACTCGTTATAATCTCACAACGTTATGTTGTTTGTGGTAATTGAAAACACAGTGTAGGTAGTCTTGGTAAGTTGGCTGGTGAATTGGAAGTTAGAGGACTTATTGTGAAGAATTGTACGTTGAGAGGCACGACAAATGGTATCCGAATCAAAACTTATGCAGGGGAAAATGCTAACAGAGCATTAGGGATGATGTTCAGCGACATTGTCATGGAAAACGTTAAAAATCCAATCATCATAGACCAGAGCTATGGTGACAAATCAACCGATGTATGTTCAATTAATTTCATATACAATTAAAATCATGAGCAACATTTGTTCGCGAGTAAATCTGATTCAGAATGTGTTGAATTTTGCAGTCGTTGTCACAAGTGAAAATAAGCGATGTGGTTTACCAGAACATAAGGGGAACAACAAGCAGTGAGATACCGGTTCAACTGTTGTGCAGTGCAAAACTCCCTTGTCAAAATGTTCGACTCACCAACATAAATTTGAAGCATATAGCGAATACGCCAATTACTTCTCAATGCCAAAATGTAAATGTTGGCTATACTGGCATTCAAATTCCATCACCTTGCCATGGACCCTCTTCATAGTACTCTATGATCAATTTGGAGTGAAAATACAAATGTTGGCTATACAATGGAGAAAAATGCAAATGGCCAATCTGATCAACGTCGATGTCCAAGAGTAACAAGAACTGATCGAAAATATGGTGTCATAGACAAAAAGATAATGCCTCCCAGCATCAACACGTACAATTTAGTGGTACCGATAGAAGTCCTCCGCAGAATAGGTATGGATGTAATTCTCATTGTTCTAATTCCCTCTTCCGCTTCCCGGATCCCCAAATGTAATAGAATTAAAGGAAAAAAGAAAAGAAAAAAAAAAGTTTGCCCTCACATCTTTTATATATCAACTATACACGAGTCCACCCCAAATTCTCCCAAAAAAATTAGATTTGTAGTATTTAGTTATAGTTGTTAGGAGAAGCTATCCCTTGGGGGTATTTATAAAGGAAGATTTAAATTAGTTTATATTTTCGTTCTTTTATTTATCTTTTTGGATAATTCGAGCACCCACGTAAAAAGTACGCGAAAAAGAAATTTGACTAAAAAGGGTATAAATTATAAAATCAACACTCACTTATGTGGGATTTTAACCCCAAATTCACTAAAACCAACGAGCTAACCGGATTATAAAAGTAACCCTTAGGACCTACCCTAAGACCTTTTATAATAATATTCCACATTAACTCCAAAATACACCCGCAAAAATACTTCTAAGAAATTTGAAATCAATAATTAGGGATGATGTACTTTTATAGGTATCACTGATAAAATCATTTTATAACTATAAAAAATTACATTTTTTATGACAAACAAATTCGTGAATTTATTTTTATAGGCAATATAATTTTTTTAACAACGAAACAGTAAATCGTTTTTGTATGATGATTAATGATCCGTGTTTAGGGACGATTGATTGACGATTCTTTTTATCACACAATTTTTTTGTGTGACGGAATATGACTGATAAGAGATTAGTAAACAACTTTGATTTTTGACAAGGAAACACTACTAGCTGGAAAGTAGAATAGTTTTCCTTATAATAACTAGCCACTAGTGAAATTTTTGGAGGAATATAGTCTCACTATTGTAACTGAAGACGTGCTTTGGAAGAAACATGAAATTGATTACTATAATAGGGTTTTAAAAGGCAATTCTAGACCTAGTGCAAGGGGCTTTTGTGTGAGAAATTCGAATGAAAATCTCATATATTTAGAGAAGGGAATCAAGTCACGGATTTTATTACTAACATAGGTGTTCATTTTGCAGGTTAATACAGAGAAAATACAAATTACAAGTCTTAGAGTACAAAAGTGTCAAAATAGATGATATGAATATAACACAACAAACACGCAAGCAAGTAATGAAGAAATGTCATCAGCAATTGTATTACTATCAAGAAATACAATATCTTACCTGTTTCAATTAATTACAAGATCTAATAGTGTTAATGTAGGAATTACCAGTTAGGAATTGATGATACTTTTTTCTGAAAAAACGATTGGGTAGCTGTAATTCTTTTTTAAACAATGGTATTAATTAGCGTCATTCGACCTTCAATCTGTTGGAAAGAATAATAGGTATCGAATCAAATTTCAAACAAGTATCAAGATTGGACTAAAATGTATAAGTATTGTTACTTGATTAAAGCAGCCCCGGCGTTTAATTTAGCAAAGAACTGAAGAATTCCATTGTAGAAGTCTGAAACACTTCTACGGATTACTCCTATGACCCGTTGAATCCTTCCGTAGTCCCGACGTCTCAAATCAATTATTTAAATCAACTCTAGGTGATCACTTCCTACAGCCCATAAACAACCCTACGACTCGTGCTGTTCATCCGCAGACCATCATCAGAGACTTGGCATTTTCCAAAACTCAACTTGGTTCATACGACTTCCTTCCTACGGCCCGTAAGACTACCTATGGTCCATAGGTTAGACTTGTAGACCACAATCTCAGTGCCAAAAATGCAACTTTTTCTTTCCAACTCAATTTTTCTATTTTTGAGGTGTTACAATTTCTCTCATGCAAGGGTTTACATAAGGGAAAACAAGCTAACGATGCTAGTAATTAAGAAAATGTTTTTCTGCCATCTAAAGAAGGCTCCCCTTAATAGTACTCAAGTAGTATCATATGTCTAAAGTCTTGCAAGCTCGACTTTCATTAAGGAGATGCTTCCATGTGTAAGTTTTCAACCAATCCTCGTGGTGGAAATAATTTTATTTTTTTTAATTATGAGAATCTAGTCTATCCAAGATGGAATCAACCATTAATGCTTGATATTAGAATAGACTTTCTACATCGCACCTCTTAGACCATCTCCAACCCACTTCTATTTTACTCTCCATTCTCTATATTTGGAGAGTAAAATAGAGAATGGGCTCTCCAACCATTCTCTTAATGACTCTATTCTCCATTTATAGAGAGGTGAATAGTAGTTATCCACTCTCTATTTCACTTTTTCATTATTTTATTATTATTTCTACTATTTTGTAATTAACATGATATTTTTCATATAAGACCATTAATTATATCTTTAATATCAGTAATTCATTTTAATGTTATATAACATTTTAAAAAATATATTATTTAATATATACTACTTTCACCCCGATTTAATAATGTTTCAATTTTTTTAATTTTTGCCACTTTAATATAGTATGATATCATTATTAATTTTCGTTATGAAGAATGCACAAAATTAAATGATAAAATGATAATTTTAATTTAACAATACAATACATAACATAATAATTTAAATACAAGATAACAATACATAACATAATAATTTTAACAAAACGATAACTTAGTGATCCGGTAGGTCGTTTTCAGATTTAACAATATTTGGAAAAAACTAATGTATGATCCACATAATTAGTGTAGTTGTGATTGCGGTTGTGCTTGTTGATTTCTTTTTTTAATTATTCGTAGTTGTTCTTGTTGCATGAAAATCTCCGATTTGAACAATCTTTATCTAGACATAAAATAATTAAGAATAAATATGTTCATTTTGAACTGTATAATGCATTAATAGAGCATTTATGGGAGAAATGTAATAATTTTGAAAGTAGAGTATTTATGTATTTATATTTCATTAATAATTTCACTTTTATTTGAATTGTCCATTAATTTGTATATTATATAATATTAACTTGAAATTTATGTTATTTAGAAATTTAGGAAAAAATATAATTTATATTAAGTAAAGAATTTGAAAAAATAAATTGTTATATTACATGAAAGTTATATAAAGTGATTATTTGGAAAAAAAGAATTAAAGGATGTGTATCATTAGATAAGAAAATAAAAATGAAATAGAAATAATAATATAATATTGAGAAGAGAGAAAAAGATTCTTTTTTTAGAGAGTAAAATAGAGATTTGGCTTGGAGTTGGTTGTCCGAAAAAATAGAGAACGGTATATTTGGAGAGTAAAATAGAGATTAGGGTTGGAAATGCCCTTAGGCTATGACCTTTCTCCTAATTCTGTGTGAACACAATGTTTTATGCGTTGAGCTATATTTTACTATAATCTATGTAAGCTTTTGTACACACAAAATATTTTAGAGAAATACATAAAAAAAAAACCCCTAAACTTGACAGCAAAACTTACTTTAGAACTTTAACTATACGGGCGTTTAAATACCCCCTTAACAATTCTGAACTAGTTAAATACCACCCTAAGAGCTGACGTGGAAAAGTGAATGTATTCACTCTCTTCAAAGCGCGTGAAATAATAAAAATAAAAAAATTAAAAGGTAAAATCATACATATGGCAATTTTTTATTGACCAATATATAAATAATAATTTTTAAACTTTTTTTTATAAGTTAAAGTTAAAAAAAAATGTGAAATGTCTTGTTTAGAAGTAAGTAAAATTTGTGGGTTCAATTTTTTTTTAAAATATTTAATTTTTTTTGTTCTCTCTTTAATTTGTTGTCTTCCCCAAATGTCCTCTTCCCCATTGAAGCACTCCTTATACCTTTTTTCTTCCATATTAAAAATTTTCCTTCATCTTCATCGCTCACCTCACCCGCCCTTCACTTAATCACAAAATTCAACACCTAATTCATATTTTTGAATGTAAACCTTCTTGAATTTTAAGTAACCCATTTTGAATTCTATTAGTTGTGATGCAAAAAAATGTGAGTCTATCAACTTTCTTACACAATCTTCATTTTTCATTTGAGTTGTTAAGAAAAAAATAACTTTCAAAAAATATTATGCTCCAAGGGGAAAATTTGTTGGAGAGAGAGAGAGGGTTCAAAGAAGAAAAAGTAAGTATTGATGAATATTGAAGAAGAAAAAAACTATTGAAGGCTGGAAATTTGGGGGAAAAAAGAAGCTAGTGAAGGTTGAAAATGAAGAAAGGGAGGGGGCAGGGTAGAAGAGAAGGGGTGGAAGAAGATGGGGCAATTTTGATTTTAAAATGTATTTTTAATTAATCGATTAGTGTAATGAATTTTTAAAAAAATGTTTAAGAAAAAAGGTGAATAAACAAAAAAAAAAGAATTGAAAATTAATGATGTGGTGTTTACATGACTGTGACGTGGTGCTTACATGGTTATGATGTGGTAGGTGAGAGTGGTATTCTATTCTCATGGTTGTATTTAATTCACTTCAAAGATGTTAAGGAGGTATTTAAACGCCCGTGTAGTTTAAATGGCTAAAGTAAATTGTGTTGCCAAGTTTAGGCGGATTTTTATGTATTTTCTCAATATTTTATATACTAAACTATATTTGAATCTAATCTATGTAGGCTTTTGTATTTAACAATATTTTGAGTGTTGCATCAAAGTTCGGAAGTGCATGTGTAGTTTCCCTTTTCAATACATTACAATATCTAAAATTTTGAAGCAGAGATAACATATTTTACTGCTTCATCAAAGTTACTAACATCTTCTTATGCGAAGTGGTCATGTTGCACCAATCATCTTTCATAGAAAAAATATTGATTATATTTATTGGTCCCTTTCACATTCTTGCAAAGTTAAGGGCATAAAAATTATTGAAATTGCAAATTTTCTTTTCTTAGAAGACCCCTATTTCACTATTTAAGATTCTTTTTAGTTGAAAAGATTAAACTTTGAGAATCTTTTACAAAAGGGTACAAGAGATTATCTTTAATTATATGCTAATTTACCCTCACCATGAAATGGAAAAGAACATTAAATGTTAATTGAATAGGGATGTGCCGGAGTAGGTGGGTACTTCTCTGAGTTCTCTATATAATAAGCCCATCTGGTTCACTTCTCTTCATCTCAGTCTTTGATTTTTAATTTTCTACCCACTAAAAAAGCCTCAGTTATTTTCTCAATAAATCAGCCCATTTTTTATCTTTTTCCTCACTCCTCTGTCACAAAAAAAATATCATTAGTTGTTTTAATAAACATGTTATTAAATTTTTAAAGATTTTCTTTCCCCTATCCCATTTTTTTTGCAAATTAACTAGATATATATATATATATATATATTAGTTTTACGGCATGTGAGTTGCACGTGTGTATTGTATATATCGTATATGATGTTGTAAAATAGAATTAATATTACTAAATTAAAGCTTTTTAGTAAACAATTATAATTGAACGAACATAGGACAAGTGTTTCTAAATTCTTAATACATATTGTCATAGAGTTACTTGTATTTTGAAATCAAAATGACCAGATATCATTAAAATATTTCAAAATACATTCAAAGTTTAAATATGGGAGAAAGTTACATTTCTTTAATAATATTACTTCTTACTTCACTTAATTTTGTAAATAAATCTAACCAACAAAATAGAAAAAGAAAATATTCATTCAAAAAATGTCACCAATAGCATTTCCTCTTGAGGTTATGAACATAAATGATGTACACCATTTAAGTACAAATTTTGTCTTAAATATTCATACTTGAAATTTAATATGTGCATGACACTAATAAGGATTACCATAAGTATTTCAATATTTTATCTTTATATGTAACATATCTT